>VUQH01038558.1:0-10751 GCA_015106775.1 Etroplus canarensis | reverse complement strand
ATTAGAGCCAGTTTGAGCTGTGAGAAGGGAATAGTACATACCAGAGTGTGAAAGCTTCAGTGTTTTGACGATTTTCCACATGAAATGGTCTCATTTCTTAGATCAAAAATACTGAGAGTTCATTTTTTTTGCCCCAGACTATAATCTGATGCTTCATGCCCTCACCCAGCCAAATGTGTAACTCACATTAAGAAAATTAAATTAAGAAATGTCAGTTAATATGCAACTAAACCCATGAGTGATTGTTGCCTAAATTAAGCATCTAAATTCTTAGTTAAGCCATTACAAAGCATTAATGTTTAATACTCCCATTAATTGTCAGTTACAACATTTATGGTAAATGTGTTATTTCAAATAAAGCTACATTTGTTTTTCAAATATAAGGACATTTAAGTGACTTGTTCATTGTGATATACATAAGTCACTTTGAAATAAGGACCCATATCCAAGAAATGTTACTCCATCCTTTTTTGTCATGAAAGGGTTTCTTTGTGATTTTTACATAAACTTGATTCATTTCATTTTCAACCACATACTTGATTCTTAACTCCTCATCTTTACATCTCACTGTCAGGATCATTTTCTACACAGTCTCCCCCTCCTTTATCCATTGCCTCAGGCTGCCTCTGATACATTCTTTCTCCCTGACCAAGTGTATTCCTGTTCTGCTACTCTGTGCCATTGCCTTGCTGAAAATGGGGCTCCTCCTGGCTCTGATCTGTGCCGTTCATGTGGAATGGACCCAGCTGTTCTGCAGTACCTGTTAACAAATTTGATTCAGCAGTCAGCCGCACTATATGGCACTCTTAAGACTGAGTGAAATAGGTGAAACATACACTAACATAAATAATGTGTGCCTTTTGCCAAGTTACCTGCAGGAACATCTCTTTCATCCTCTTGCTGGTTCTCAATCTGCAGCCCATTTGTTCTGAACTGTAAGAAACAAGGAATTCAGAGATAAATGAGTCTAACCTGGAGGGAAACAGCCACTAATTTACAATCTCAACAAGTGCAGAGCCCCGTCTGTCTGCAGTCACGGTCCTTCTCCTCTCACCTGGTGTGGTTCCCATTTAAATCTTAACAGCAGGCTCATGTAGCTGAAGACAAAGATGGTGCTGAGGAAGAGGAAGTTGCTGGACACGCCCACCAGAGCTGATAAGACAGGGAAGTAGTACAGTACGTATCTAATGAGGGGGCAGAGAGAAAAACATTTTTTTGAAATAATAAAACTTCTTGTCTTCATTGGGTCTCAGTTTGGCTCATCTGCTTCAGCAGGTGTGAGTTATAAACCTGCAATCATGGAGTTAACTTTAGGGGGGGTTATTCCTCATGTCAGCCCTAAGGGCAAAGCCCAGAACTCACACAGATTTAAATGATGTTGTGAACACAGCAGTAGTGCTTGAGTGATTGACTAAGGACTGAAAATGGAATAAAAGGGAGAACATTTTGTGACATATCACGTCGTTACTTTTCATATTGAGATGTCTTGTCTCAAAGAGGGGCTGGGAGGTAATTATTCACATCACCAGCAATGCAAACTTGCAGAAAGTGAGCCTATAATTCACTGAAGAAGACTTCAAAATGTGCATTTTGTGTAAAACTTCAAAGGTCAGGTGGCTGGTCAAAACAAGTTATTGCGTATAAAAGATCTCATTTTACCTACATTATGATATCAGACTCATCTTCTAGTTGTCACTTCCTCTACATCAAAGTGATATTTCTAATATACTGATATTTTAACACTCATGTTCTATTGTATATAATAGTTTGGACATCTCACAATGATCAAACAACTTGACGTGAAGAAATCCTTACAATGCCAGCATACAGAAGGGCCTAAGTCACAGATGGTCTCAGGATCAGTAAATAGATTTTTGTTAAATCTTGAAAAACCTTTTTGTTGCAATTAAGTTGTTCTCACCTAATGCCAGAGAAATGAGCATGAATGTACAGATGAGATGAATATATCTGAACCTTGCTGGACAGGATCTCAATGACAGCTGTGACTGAAGGAGCATACTGAACAGGGAGGAAAAAAACTTGTTAATTAGGATTCAGTTAAATATTTACCAGCTGTTTCCATATCAGAATGTGCCCCCCCCCAATATCCTAGTTAATTCTTATTACTCCCTTTTTGTCAAATATGTACCCATAACTCACTGGGTTGTCCATGTAGTCTGAGAAGAGCTCCACCTCCAGTACTTGTTTCTCCTCAGCTGCTCCGCTCAAAAAGGCCGGGAGGAACAGCAGTGTTCCCAGTGTCGTCAGCAGGTCTGATCGGTATCGCAGTATGCTCTGACCACCACAGAAAAGCATATTAACTATGACTTACATTTTTCAGTCTCCAGGCTGAATTCATTTGCACTTTTCTTATAAATGTACTGTTTGAGGTCACATCCCCAGAGGATGTTTTTAGTGATGAAAATTAAAGGATTACTGATGCAGGCTTGGATGCTGAATTTCTAAGTTTGGCATTTGATCATTTCATAAACAATACACAACTCTCATGGTTTTTTGTGATTAGATACAGTTGTCTGAAGGAGGTGGTCTTCACAGGACAACTTATGATTCAGTATCTTGGATAACCACTTTTAGCAAAAGTTTATCAGTCCTTCACAGTATTGTGGAAGAATTTTGGCTCACTTTTCTTTGCTTCAGTTCATTAAGGTTTGTGGACAGTCGTTTATGCACAGCTCTCTTAAGGATTTTACGTTTGAGGTCTTGATTTTGACTGGGCAATTGCAACACCTTGATTCTTTTCTTTTTCAGGCATTCTGTTATAGATTTGCTGGTGTGTTTGGGATCCTTGTCCCGTTGCATGAGCCAATTTTGGCCAAGCTTTAACTGTCAGACAGAAGGCCTCACATCTGACCAAAATACATTGGTATACAGAGGAGTGCATGGTCAACTTAATGAGTCCAAGGTGCCCAGGTCTTGTAGCTGCAAAACAAGCCCAATTCATCACCCCTCCATTACTGCACATGACACTTGTTATGAGGTGTTTGTGCTGACATGCTGCATTTGGTTTTAATCGACTGTGCATTATGGCCAAACATCTCTGCTTTGGTCTTGTGTGTCCAAAGGATGTTACTCCACAAGTCTTGTGGTTTGTTCAGATACAACTTTGCAAAGTTAAGACCACAATGCCATGCTTTTTAGAGAGAAGCAGCTTTCTCTTTGCCACCCTTTCAAACAAGCCACCCTTGTTTAATCTTTTTCTAATTGTACTGTTATGAACTTAAACATTTAACATAACTGAGGCTTGTGGAGTTCGAGATGCATCTCTTGGGATTTCTGCAACTTCTCTGAGCAATCCTGGGAAGATTATGGCATTGTGTTAACATACAACTGAATTCTCTACACCAGAAACCTGCCAAAACTTCTGGTTTATTAGTGGTGGTCACACTGGCTGATGATTAGTTATCAACCGAACCGTCTATTCCACATCTATACTCATCATTTACCCGTAAATGATCATTTCCCATTTTGTCATCTCATTAACAGTGAGATGGCCTGCTGCAGTGGAGTGCTGCACATGCATAAGTTGCTCTAATCTGGCTCTGAGCAGGTTGTGTGATTAAAAGGGTTAGTATGCATCAGCGCTGTACTCACAAAGCGAGAGCTGGAGGCAGACAGCTGTTGTTTTCCCTGAGAAACACACAGCAGTGCAACAGTGAATCACTGAAGTAACTAAAGATACATTATTTGATTGCACATAGACATGCTGGAGCTGAAAAAAACATGTGTGCAGCTTACAGAGCGAGCAGAGGATGCCACTTGCCCTCCATCCTCAGAGAAACAGGTTGTTTTGATCATAAACATCCCCAGCTCCCGATTGGTTGGGGAATCGGGCATCTCCAGCTGCAGAGAGATCCGGTAGGGCTGGCCGAACGTCAGCACCTGAATATACAAAAAGAAAAAAAAAACATTATTAATTTTGATTATAATATAATCATTATACATTTATTTTATTCTTGGACCATTTTCTGTGATTCCATAAAAGTTTAAAAGAGACCTGTTATGCTTTTTAATGTCGGTTTGCATGATTCAAAGTTAAAAAATAATTCTAGCACAATTGCATTCTGATTCGCTGTCCCTCACAAACAGAAGGTTTAAACAGGAGGTGGGTGAAGCTTCACTGCTCACAGCCACAGCCTGAGATGATCATATTGAGAATATCTGCCCTCTAGGACATCATGTAGATCCAGAAGAAGGCAAAAAAAAAAAAAATTAAACCAAACATTTACAGCAGTCTGAATCCTGAGCTTTTGCCTCACAGCCTTGACTTGTGTGCACACTGACCTCATTTGGAGCTTTGGCTATGAGCATCCTCTAATGTAACAGAATATAATGAAAAGCATACGAGGTTCCCTATACAGAAAGATGTGTGGAGTGAAGCGGTACACATACATGTTTTTTGTTTCTTATCAGAGAAATGTTGGCCATAGGATAAGAGCACAAAAAAGATGCCGGAGATTCACAATCTGTCCTGCAGATCAAAACAGAAACAAATGAGAACGAAGGACCCACAGAGTAAACATAGTACAATGAAACCGCAGTTTGTCTGATGCCGTTGGACTTAATTTGACATACATACCTGTAGTAGAAGTGCACAGGTGCAGAAAAAGTGGCCTTGGGCATGTAAGAGTAGTAGAAACTTCCATACAAAAATGTAGCAAGCCACAGGAGCAGAAAGACAAAAGAGATAGCAATGAAGATCCGGATGACTCTCTGACGGAGCTGTGACATCGCCATGACAAAAGCATACTGGAGCCTCAGCAGCAACCGACCAATGATGACCGATGGTTCTTCATCGCCTTCTGAACGCAGATGACTTTGTTGATCCATTAAATCTGAAAGCCCAACAAACAATGATGGTGATGGAACATGTGGAAAAACTGTTGAATTGTGATTATGGATAGATCTACAAGGAACATACTGACTCTGTTAATGGGGTGTTAAGATCCACGATCAGTCAGACCAATTTTCCAGGAAAATATTCTGCATTCAGACCCATTAACTCTGTGCAGCTGATGATGTTTTAATGTTTAGGCACAAGCCTTCACATTCATAGGATACAGATCTACAAAACCACTGAATCCAATCACAGTCACACGCAGAGGCCTTACATATCAGCTGACTCCAAACTGTGTCAACAGTCAACTGTCAGTCTTATTGCAATATTTGTTGTAATACACATTTCTAGAGATGAAGAAAAGAACCAAAACCTATCCACTGATACATTTGAACTGCTGAAAAATATAGATGAAATATTGCCATCGATTAAATGTTTGTGAAATTAAGCTGTTTATGTTCTCAATCTCAATATAAACACTGACATTCTAAAGAAAACATCTGTCCAGTATCCTGCAGAAAACTGCTCTCAACATTCATCTCTACTGCTTTAAAAACTCACCTCTTGTTTCTGTTGGCCAGCTATGAGCTGTTAGGAAATTACTTCTTCTTTTTCCCCCTGAAGTGCCTCAGTCCAGGCTTGACAATGGTGCAAGCTGAGCAAAACTCTCACAAATAACTTCTCCTTTGTGCCACAGAAGCAGTTATTGGATGGGATTTAGTCCATCCCACTTGAAGAAAGATACTGCAGCCAACTGTAACAGAGTTCTCAGAGCTGAACATGACACTAACAGCAGGATGGCAGTAACATAGTGAAATACTTCATTAAAATATTCTGAATGGAAGAGTCATTACAAAGTATACCATGGTCTATGAGAATATTTATTGATGGTGCTTGAAGTAAAGCCACACTCACATTTATCCACATTATTGGGCCATAACTCTGCATAATTTAATTCAGGTGTTTCATTCAGTCCCACTGCCACAGGTGTGTAGAATCAAGCACATTTCCACACTGTGTGCCTTTACAACCATTTGTGAAAGGATAAGTTGTTTGAAAGAGTCGTACAGCAATGAGATGCCACCGTTGCAACAAGTCAGTTTATGACATTTTTTATTACTTGGTTATTCCATGATCCACTGTAAGTGGTATTATTGCAAAGTGGAAGCATTTAGGAACCACAGCAACTCAACCACGAAGTGGCAGATCATGTAAAGTTACAGCGTGGGGTCACCAAGCCCTGAGATGCATAGTGTGTAAAAGTCGATAACATTCTGCTGACTCAATAAATATAGTGTTCAAGACCTCCTCTGGCATTAACATCAGCACAAAAACTGAGTTTCACGGCATGGGTTTCCCTGACCGAGCAGGTGTATGCAAGCTTTATATCACCAAGCACAATGCCAAGTTTTGCATGGATTGGTGTAAAGCAAACTGGACTGGAGCAATGGAAACGTGTTCTGTAGAGTAATGAATCACACTTCACTATCTGGCAGTCTGATGGACTGAGTTACAGTAAAAGGAAATCTTGATGCTTTAACTTACCAATACATTTCTATAAAGGCATGGTTGGATGAACTCCA
Organism: Etroplus canarensis; assembly: GCA_015106775.1. Lineage (NCBI taxonomy): Eukaryota > Metazoa > Chordata > Actinopteri > Cichliformes > Cichlidae > Etroplus > Etroplus canarensis. The sequence continues at coordinate 4,313 of VUQH01038558.1, read as the reverse complement.
TATTAATGCCTACGGATTTAACAGGAGAAGTCATAAAAGCTCCTGCACGTGTAATATGTATGTGGTTATTCCTGTCCTGAAATTTGGGACCTCTCCATATCATGTTATTTTGCTTTCTAGTTAACTCATGCATTTGTATTGCACCTCAGTTACATGGATTTGAGTTCATTTGCATTTGTCTTGGTCTGTTTAATGTTTTGCTATAGAAATAATAACCATTTAAAGAAATATCTTTCTCTGTTTTAATGTTTTTATTTACACAGGGGAATGACATGAAGCAAACAGTCCAACCAGCCCAGGATCAAACTGATACATAACCACATTTCATCCCATGTGATATACACCCTAACCAGTTGACCTTTGTTTCATGCCTTGTGGCTATACCCTTAGATATGATCATAATTCTGCTAAACTTCCAAGAAACCAAAGCCCTTTTTACTTGATGTTATCTCAACAATACAAATTTTCTCTTATTTAGTTGGGAGGAAATCTAGATACAAGTATTTTGTGACCAGTGAAGTACTGGATAGGCTCAGCCCCATTGCATCACTGGTTGGTTATTCTTACTCTATCATAAAAAGTAGGAGCAGATTCTTGGCAGGTGGAGTAACACAGAGCGAACCTTTATAAAGGTCCAATGAACTTCACAGAGTGTAAAAAACACTGAATCCAGAAAAGTCCGAAATAACAGCAAGCACACTAAGGAGAATAAACAGACACCAGTACATATGTAGATCATATGTTTTGGACACTCGGGTAAAGAGAGGTGCAGAGCTGTCAACTGACCACTGCCTGGTGGTGAGTTGGAACCGATGGCAGGAGAGGACGCCATTGCAACTGTATAGTGAGGGTGAGCTGGGAACTTCTGGCAGAGAGGTCTTCAACCCCCAACTCCGGAGGAACCTCAACCATATTCTGAGGGAGACTGGAGACATGTGGTCTGAAAGGGCCATGTTCTCCACCTCCATTGCTGAACTGGCATTCAACTGCATCCCTCGTGGTTTCTTATGGGGGGTGCTTCAGGAGTATGGAGTATTGGGCTTATTGCTACGAGCAATCCGGTCTCTATACAGCCATTGCGAGAGTTTGCCAGCAACCAGTCGAACTCGTTCCCAGTGATAGTTGGACTACGCCAGGGCTGCCCTTTGTCACTGATCCTGTTCACAGTTTTTATGGACAGTATTGCTAGGTGCTTCCACGGAATTGAGGGTGTCATGGTCGACGGCCATAAGATCTCATTTTTGCTGTTTGTGGATGATGTGGTTCTGATGGCTTCGTCGAACAATGACCTACAGGCCTTGCTGGGATGGTTTGTTACTGAGTGTACAGCAGCCAGGATGAAAATCAGCACATCCAAGTCTGAGTCTATGGTACTCTGCCAGAAAAGGATGGATTGCCCTGTCTGTGTTGAGGACAAGGTCCTGCCCCACGTGGAGGAGTTCAAGTATTTCGGGGTCTTATTCACTAGTGAGGGGAGTTTGGAGAGGGAGATTGATAGATGGATTGGGGTCGCGTTTGCAGTGACGCGGACGTTGTACCGATCTGTCGTGTCAAGGGAGCTGAGCTCTACGGCAAAGCTTTTGATTTACTGGTATATCTACGTTCCAACCCTCATCTATGGTCATGAACTTTGGGTAATGACCGGAAGAATGAGATCGTTAATACAAGCAGCCGAAATGAGCTTTCTCCGCAGGGTTGCTGGGCTCACCCTTAGAGATAGGGTGAGGAAGATATCCGGGAGGGGCTCAGAGTAGAGCCGCTGCTCCTCCACATTGAAAGGAGCCAGTTGAGGTGGTTTTGGCATCTGATCAGAATGCCTCCTGGACACCTCTCACTGGGGGTGTTTTGGGCACATCCCTCTGAAAGGAGACCACAGAGAAGACCCAGGACACACTGGAGAGACTATGTGTCAGGTTAGCCATTGAGTAAGTAGGTGTGTGGACCCAGAATGCAGACGCAGAGACAGACTGGTAAAATCCATGAAAAACAGACAGGAAATAAACTCACTCTCCAGGCCAGAATAACACCACATAATATCGAGGACACAACACAGAACTGAAGAGACACCGAGTATAAATACACACAGACTAACGAGCAAATGAGAAACAGGAGGGAGATGCACACAGGTGACAACAATCAGGGGCAGGAAGTAAATTAGACATAAATGCACAAGCCTGAACCAGCTTCAAAATAAAACAGGAACAGAAAACATAACAGAACATGACAACGGCAGACTTGATGATAGACAAGAACAAAGCAGGGACAATACCGGGGAACTGAAAGGCAACATAGAAAGGCTCAATGAGTAGACTAAAAAGAAATGCAATAATGGAAATAAAACAAGGCAGGACTCAACTAGAATACAGAAATAAACAAAGAAAGCAAATACAAATGGAAAAGGGAGAAAACAAACGGCCTAGGGAACTCAAAAACAACAACAGAAAATACAGATCATGACACTGCTGCCGCCTTGACCCGGACCCCCGAAAAAGTGGTAGATGACGAGATGAGATGAGACGAGACCAATACAAACACAGGTAAAAGCCTGCAGTATATGTACACATAAGAGGTAATCAGGAGGGTAACAAGGCACAGGTGAAGACAATCAAACCAATGAGCCAGTTTTTTCCAGTGCTTGCGTTAGGGGTCACCACAGCAGATCATCTACCTCCATCTCACCCTATCCCCTGCATCCTCTTCCCTCACACCAGTGCTCTTTATGTCCTCCTTCACTACATCCATTAATCTTCTCTGGGGTCTCCCTCTTCTCCTCCTGCCTGGCGGCTCATTCTTCAACATCCTTTGTCTGATATATCCTCTATCCATCCTCAGTACATGTCAAACTATCTTAGCCTTGCCTACAAACTTCTCAACCTGAGCTGTCCCCCAGATGTACTCATTTCTAATCCTGTCCATCCTGGTCACTCCCAGTGAAAATCTAACACAAATAGACACTAGAACTAAAAGTTCAGTATATTAAAGAATTAATGGCATTCCAAACCTAATAATAAGCAAAACTAAGAATGAGAAACCCTGATGCCATCACAAAAATAAACCAGAATTCTCAGCTGCAAAACTCAAAACCCAAGGGTCTTGTTTTACAATATCATCTTAGGTGGGCCACATCAGTAAAGCTCTCACCTAATAAACTATAAAGAAAAAAACATTTTCAAATTGTTCCTCTTACTCCCACTGTAAAGAAGTTTCATTACACATCAAATCCCTGAGATGTGTAAAGAAAATAAGTGCAATTTTATCAATATGTCCCAGTTTTCCACATTCTAAAGAAGTGCTGCTGTAGTGAACCAAAGAAACACACCAACATTTTATTGGACTCACACTGTAAGAAAATAAGGAGCTTTATACTGTAATTTAAAAAAAACAGAAATTGCCTATAAATTCACAGAAAGTGTCCAAAATGATTACTGTGTAAAAAAATTCTAAGTAGTGGGAAAAAAATCAGAAATTGTTCTGTTATTAAATTAAATAACAATTGAAAAAAATATTTGTTTTTGCTTTCGTACTTCAGGTATGACAGGGTGATGTCTTTGTCAGCTGTCATATTTTCCTACATCATTCAAGCAGCTAGATTGGACTCTTTGGCAGGCCACTCCTGGCCAGAGGGCTGTCTGTGAGACACCCTTGCTTTAGGCAAATACAAGTGAAGAGAGGTGGTAAGAACCAGAATCGTAGAAGTTAATTTATCATATTATTAACTGGCTATTAAAAACACAATATCATTACCCATTGAATTGAAAGCTCAAATTTCCACCATAACTCAGACAAAAACAGGTCCTCATGAGTGACCCTAACTTCTTTGCGTAAAAGGTTACTCATTATGCTGGATACATCCAAAAATCCCCCAACAATCTGGGTGTTCTTTCTGACAAGCATCTTAATTCAGAACATAACATTACTGAAGTCCCCCCCGTGGATCGCCACCTTATTGTGGTGGGGGGGGTTTGCGAGTTCTTATGATCCCAGGAGCTATGTTGTCGGGGGCAGTTTGCCCCTGGTAGGGTCTCCCATGGCAAACAGGTCCTGGGTGAAGAGCCAGACTAAGAGTGGTCCAAGGATCCCCATGATGAAGAGATACAGGATTCCGTGTACCTCGCCCGGTTTGGGGTTACCGGGGCCCCGTCCTGGAGCCAGGCCTGGGGGAGGGGCTCGACGGCAAGCGCCTGGTGGCCGGGGTTCTACCCACGGAACCCGGCCGGGCCCAGCCCGAAGAAGCAACGTGGGTCCGCCCTCCAGTGGGCTCACCACCTGCAGGAGGGACCATGGGGGTCCGGTGCTATGCGAATTGGGTGGCG
>VUQH01038557.1:0-23803 GCA_015106775.1 Etroplus canarensis | reverse complement strand
ATTCCTAAGGAAAGGTTTTTTTTGTACGTTTTGTAATTGTTTTAATGTCTGAAGAATATAAGTACAGACTTAGTGGTAGCTCTGAGATAGACTCTTGCTCAATGCTTACCCAAGCAGGGGGTGTTGTTGTATTGAAATAATATGATGCTGAGGTTAATTGGGCAGCCATATAATACCACCTTAGATTGGGAAGCTGAAGTCCTCCCCTCTCATAAGGCAGGTATAATCGTTTAAGACGAAGTCTGGCTTTCTTATCATTCCAGATGAATTGTCCTAACAGTTTGTTAAGTTTATTGTAAAATGTCTTTGGTAAAGGCAGTGGGAGTGTTTGAAAATAATATAAAAACTGGGGTAAGATAGTCATTTTTATCAAGTTTATTCAGCCAACCATGGATATAGACAAGGAAGAGCAGCGACTCAGTGTCTCAGTTACTCTGCTTCTCCCACTTTTGTTTGTTTGTTTGTGCTGGGGCTCCCATCTCCCTTCCCGCTTGTTTCATTATTGTGAAAGGTTGTGTTGCTTTATTAAACATATTTCAGTATACAGCAGCGTTGTGGCATCTCATATGTTCAGTGCCTTTGAGCCATTAAGTTAGGGACTGTAACACATTTCATCTGACTTTTACGTCACTGAAGTGAGACAGACGTCATAATTCTGCGCCAGAGGAAGCACGACCCACCAAGATCAAATGTAAACAATGAACGAAGCAAGCATGACAGATGATGGAGCAAGTGAGTGGAAAGAAAGTGAGGTTTTACACACTGACATGTGTAGCATCCATAGTTACTTCTGTAAACACAGCGTGGTGTGTGTGATGTCACGTCTTCTTCTGTGATTGCCTGTTCACTCTGGAGTCTGATGGCAATTGCATTTAAATTATAATGTTAATGATCACATAAAATAACTGGATCTTAACAAAAAATCGTAATTTAACATTAAGACCTGCAGTGTTTTCAGAAGCTCAAGTGTAATTGGAGAAATGACTGGCAAACAGTTGATTCTCAGACTAGGCCTGTTCCTTATCCCATGACAAAATAAATAAGAGTTAAAATACAAGCTCTTGAGTTGATTCCAAGTGTTGAAGTTGTATTTGATAGCTCTTCAACGAAATGGTCAATATCAGGTTCAGAGAGATGATAATGCAAGCGAAGGAGGCCGCTATTAGGCTGAAAATGAAATTAAATCTTTCAGATAGCAAAAACTTCAGGAGTGGGTAAATCAACAATTTGACTACAAGAAAACTTCTACGAGAGTCTGCCCAGTTCTGGAAAATGATTCTTTGGACAGATGAAACCAAAATTAACTAACAGATTAATAGGAAGAGAAAAGCATGAAAAAAGAAACGGCTCGTGATCTGAAGCATATCACATCATCTGTCAAAAATGATGTAGGCAATGCTATGGCATGAGCATGTATGGCTGCTAGTGGAACCAGGTCATTAGTGTTTATTGATTACATGAGTGCTGATAGAAGTAGCAGGACAAATTCTGAAGTGTACAGGGCTATACTCCATGCTAAGATTCAGCAAAATACTGCAAAATTGATTGGGAAGAGCTTCACAGTGTAAATGGATAATGACCTGTAGCATACTGCAAAAGCTACCCAAGAGTTTCTCAAGGCAAAGATATTCTTCAATGGCCAAATCAGAAACCTGATCTTAACCCAGCAGAGCAGCTTTTCAGTTATTGAAGACAAAACTGAAAGCAGAGAGACCCACAAACAAACAGAGACTGAAGGCAGCTGCAGTGAAGGCATGGCAGTGTCTCAAGGGAGGAAATGTAACATTTGGTCATGTCTGTGGGTTCTAGACTAAAAGCAGTTATTAAAAATAATGGATTTTCATCAAAATATTAAAAACAATCCTTATATTTAAGATTATGTTAGGTTTTCCTGTTCCTGTTGAGCCTCTGAAAATGGGGGTCTATTTAAAAAATCACTGTAATTCCAAAACAGCTGAACAACAGTTGAATTATTATAAAGATAGATATGTTGAAAAATATGAGCAGCAGAAGTTAATTTACTGTGGTTTACTGTCCAGTTGTGGATCCAGTATTGCAGACAGAGGACAGTGGTGTGAGAGAGAGCACTTCTGCTTTCTGCTTTGTTGACCTCCAGCCCTCACCCCTCCTCTGCTTTCTCACGTTTCAGCTACATGTACAATTTTCCCAACACACCTTCCAAGAAATGTTTAAAAATTCAAAGTACACAAATTCATGAATTTGTGACTCGAAGCAGTGCTTTTAAGAATTTGTGGTCACAGAATTGCAAAAATATGAATTACAGGTTAAAGATCTCAGTATACTTGTGTAAATGTTAATCTACAAATTTGTGAATATTTTTCTGTAATTTCAAATTCAGACAAAAAAAACAGATGTTTTTTTATTCAACTACCTCTGGACCAAAGACAGAAAATATGCTTGATCTACATGAGGGCTGATAAAGATGGGGGATTGAGCTCTCTAGCAAAGTGTGTTTTCTTTGAATTCAGTAAGGGAAATGAGTGTTGGCTGCAATGGGTCCAATAAGGAGTTTGCCAGCAGCTCATGTGCTGGCATGGCTGTTCAATTGTCCTGACTGTGAGTTTCTTTTTATTGGGAGGAGAAATGAGCATACTTAGTATGCCTGAGTACACAACCAGGTGGTGTGAACAGGTTTGTGGAAGTGAAGAGACAAACAGATACACAATATACATGTGGGGAATTAGCTGCATGATTTAATCAAAGAAGATCAGTAGATACAAAAAAAAAAAAAAAAATGCCTGGGACAGGCTTCAGAGGGGTGAAACACTAAAGGAATAAATAACCTACAAAAAGCTTTGATGTCCACTGACATAGATTCTGAAAGTTTCTGGAAGTCTTTTAGAAAGATGGAACAATCTTTCAAAAGATATTCTCTCATTTGGGGTTTGGCTTTGGGCTGGAGACAAGCAGCAACCTCTATGATGCCAATACGGAAGTGCCAAAAACTGCAGTCCCTTGAATGGCCTCTTTAGGCTGGCCAAAACATCATAAAGCCCCATAGACTGCCATACAAAAAATCTAAGTTAATAGCAGAACTAGTCATGTTTTATGTTTATTATAGAAAAATCAGGCTGTTTTTTTAAAGGTAATTTACAGTTCACATCAATTGTACATGAGATGTTTTTTTATAATAATAAGTGCAAGAAAATGGATGGATGGATGGAATCCACCCATTTAAATCTTAATAAGGCCTAAAGTAAAGCTTTATTAGTGACAGAGCAGCTTTGACAGACAGGTGGATGCCAAAACAGACAACCGTAACCAATAGCTGTATTTTATGCTTCACCTCAGCTAATTCAAGTCAGAACTGGAACTCTGAACTGAATTTGTGGTGCTGGTGACTTTTGGAACGTTTTTAAAGAGCTTGTCTTACAAATATTATAGTTTGCTTTGCAGTTAATTGTGCTAAGAGCCTGTCCAAGCAGTTTGCTGCTTGAGTTATTTTCTTCTTATTATTATCTTCCATCTGAGTACTAAGCAACATACAAATAAATATTCGAATAACACTGCTCACTGGCAGATATCTCTGGCTGTACTATGCACCCAGGCAGTCTATGGGTGTACCTTGCTCACCAAACTGGTGAGCATTAGCTCATAACTTTTCAGTTCACCCACTAGTCCAGATATGGTTACTTCTGGCTCCAAAAAACTACTGATGGTCAAAATGCTAAAATCGGCACTTCACAAATTAATGGGTGACATGAATCTGATTACAGCTATCATTTATATATCATGTACTGATTGCAAGTCCTGTCTAATCTACACTCATGGCCAGCTTTATTAGATACACACTTTTAGCGCCAATTAGACCCTTTTTGCCTTTAGAACTGCTTTAATTTTTTGTAGCATAGATTCAACAATCAGTAGCATCCATGATGCAAATCTGAAATTCCACCACAATCCTAAGGTGCTATAATGGATTGAGATCTGGTGAGTGTGGAGGCTATCTGAGTACAGTCATCTAGTGCCATGTTCAGAAACCAGTTTGTGATGAGTTGAACTTTGTGACAAAGAGCTGCTGGATGTGCTGAAGCTGGAAGAAGGGTATACTGTGGCCATAAAGGGATGGAAATGGTCAGCAATAGTACTCAGGTTCACTGTAGCATTTAAACTATGCTTATTTGGTACTCAGGAGCTCAAAGTTGCAAGAAAATAACCCTCAGACAATTAAGTCATGCTTTCATGTTGTTTATGCAATCCTACTGTCTGAATGTTGCTGCAGAAATCAAGACTCACCAGAACAATCAATGTTTTCAAATCTTCTATTGGAAGAATTCGCTCATGCAAATTGTGGCCTGAGTTTCCTGTTCTTAGCTGACAGGAGTGGCACCTGGTGTGGTCTTCTGCTGCTATAGCCCATCCCCCTTAAGGTTTGACACAAGCATTCAGAGAAGCTCTTCTGCATACTTTGGTTGTAACAAGGAGTTATTTGAGTTACTGCTATCTTGCTATCAGCTTTTTCTTTACCCACAGAACTGCTGCGCTCTGGATATTTATTCTTTTTCAGACTTTACTCTGTTCGATCTAACTTTAGAAAAATGCGAAGTTGTCCACCAACAAAGATGAAGTTGCTTAACCTTTCTGTTATCACACAGTAACAGATTGCTCTGGTCAGTTAAAACAGGTGAAAATGCAAATTACTAATTAAATCCCTTGTCATAGATATTTACCTGATCATCAAGATAAAAGATAAAATAACTTTCTGATATGATACGCTATAGTTTATTACTTATTCCTATGCAGTGATTGTGGTCATATATTAAAATAATTTAAAGCTATCTTAAAATAGCTGCTGGTGCTCATTTTTGGCCTGATGCTGCTGTTATTCTTTGACTCTTTTAAACAGATACATAACACACGCAGTGTACTAATTGCACGAACTTTGCCTTCTACAGTTGTTTGATAGGGTGCCCACAACCAGAGATCTTTGCAAAGGGCAGGCAGAGTGAGCATAGTGACATTTTCGAGAGCCTTGCAGTCGTTCATTCATCCCCTTCTCTCTCCCACTCTCCCTCAGAGTCCCTTGGTAAGCCAATACTGATCCCAAGCAGCAGAGTGGCTGACTGAGTGCCTGTCTGGTAGACATGCCGACTGTGCCCAGTGGTGGATTAATGTGGTTACTATTGAATCCCCGGGTTAGGAATCGATCTGCCCATTCGTGGCATGAATGCGTAAGGAGGGTGGAATCAGAGTGCGAGAGCGGTTATTGTGTGTGTGCTTGTGCAGCTGTCTGCAAGTATATGCATTCTGCTTGTCCCAGTTAAGTGTGTATGTGTGACCTTTATGTTCTTCTCATTGGCCCTGTTTTGATGTTCATGCAGTACTTTGATTTCGATACAGTGCTTTCCTCAGTTTTTTTTAAATGCAATGAGGCTCAAATATGCCTTCAATTTTCCTTGTCTTCTCATTTAATTCTTGTTAATTGCATCTGTAGGTCATGTCTTTGCTGATCACCTGTCTCCATTTGGACGATGGATGGAGCACTGATTTCATGATGAGTCTCTTCATTGCCTGATACGGCTCTATTAAATCTAGTCTAATTTCATTTTCCTTGGTGATTTGGCCACATGTCTCCAGCTCACAGGTCTCAATGAGGTCTAGATTGAATTTGATCAAGGCATATCAGCTTCTGAGTAGATCAGACTTACCTTTAGTTTCAAGGCAGCACACTGTGTGTTTGATTTGATTGTAGAAAGAGGGCTCTTTTGTATGTCTATGTTGTAATGTCTTTATGCCCAAGCTGCATATAATTATACTTCAACAAAAAATGTCCACCCTAGCAAACAACCAGAATCCAATATTGATATGATGGTGGTCCTAGGATAATTTACATATTACATTTTATTCTCTACCACTGCATTGTACATGAGACTGATAAACTGGGTCCGGGAGTAGCAAGACCCTTCTAGAAGTAGACAGAGTTGACAGATACCTTTGGTATAATCTTTATCTTTAATGATTATTTTCTAATTTCCATTTGTAGTCAAGGATCCATTCATCCATCCATCCATCCACCCATCCATCTTTTGATGCTTATCCAGGTCACAGGGTTAGCAGTCTGAGGAGAGTCACCCTGACCTCCTTCTCTCCAATGCCACCCACCTCCCCCAGCTCTTCCAGGGAGACAACAAGACATTTCCAAGCCAACCAAGAGATGTAATCTTTCCAGTGTGTCCTAAGTCTGCCCTGGGCAGTGTGACCAGATGTCCCTCTCTTGTCATGGATTTTGTATTCAAGTTTTGTATGATTTTAATAATGGTTTCAGAGTTTCTTATTTTTTGGTACTGTTTATTGTTCACATTTGGGCCTCAGTTTCTTTGTCATCTTAGTTCTAGCCTCCATTTGTGTTTTGATTGTTAGTTCCCTCTGTCTCCTCAGTGTCAACCCCCTGTGTTCTTCTTCTTCTGTTAAGTTCATTCGTGTCTATGCCCTCAGTTATAATTGCTTCTCACTTCTGGTTTTATTTTGTAAGCCGTTATGGCTTATGTCTTTTATTCAGTTTTACTTCTTCAGTTGACTTGTCCTGATTGTTGCCACATGTGTTTCCCTCCCTCTCGTCCTTCTCCTCCTCCTGTTTGTCATTAGCCTGTGACTATTTATGCCTCTGGTTCGCTTTAGTTCATTGTTGTGTTGTCTCTCTAATAGTGTGTGTTTCTGTGCCTTGTGTTATCCACGCTGTTCCAGCTTTCATGGACTTTGTTTAATGGATTCTGTAGCTTTAATAAAAGCTCACCTTGAATTGTTTTCGCCCGGCTTCCTGGTCTTCCGTTTGGGTCCTCAAACTCTTCACACTTTTACACACTCTAACATGACATCCTCTAGCTGAAACTTTTCATCATATTCCATAAATATCTGTGTAGCTTATGAATTTCTGATGACTAACCTTATAAAAGTAGATCCAATCAAAATGTGGGACATTCTCTGAAGATGTGGAATGGGGGACAAGGGATTAAAATGCTCTGCAGTCCCACTTAAAGAGGATACATCTGGTTACCCTACCCAGGGGCCTTTCCCTGGTAGAACATGCCCAAAACGTCTTACCTAAGGGGCTCCCAGGAGGCATCCTGGACTGATGCCTGAATCTTCTCAGCTGTCTCCTGACAAAGAAGTAACCCACCAGTTTACTGAGTGACAGGCAACTGATGACAAATGGTAAGAGCAGTAAAAAAACAACAACAATAATAATAATAATAATAATAATAATAATAATAATAATAATCATCATCATCATCATCATTATCTCCAAAGAGCTAGGGTGGAAATTAACCTCTATCAAAGTGATGAAAAAGCCAACGTATGGACAAAGAAGGCATCATGTAAGAGGCTGTGTCATGGCTTGGGCTTGCATGGCTGCCTCTAGAACAGGACCAACAATTTTTACTGATGATACAACTCATGTTATAACTCAGCAGAATGAACAGAAACACATTGCCTATCAATTTTTTGAGAAATGCATCCAAACTAATCAGGAGAAAACTTTATTATACAGCAAGACAATGATCCAAATCACACTGCCACCAATGGACTTCATTAGGGAGAAAATGGAAGATTTTTGACTCACCATGTCAATCACCAGATCTTAGCTTGACTAAGCATAAACTTCACCTCCTGAAGAGAACCTGCAAACCGGACAACTACTAAAAGATGCTGTGGCAAAAGCCTGGAATAAACGATGAAGAAACAAGATATCTTCTGGCATCTGATCTCTCTTCTCATATTCATCTTTTGCTCCAATTGACCCTGCTGTTCCAGTACTTTTGGAGGGGACTAGATCTATTATTGACTGTTCAAATAGCCTGGCTACACTGAATGCCTTGTTGTTGTAGTTAGAAGTTCAATTACATCAAGATAGTAGATATTTGGGAACTACGGATGGCTGTACTAAATTCCAAGACAATCTGTAGTTGAGTTTGCAGGCTTGCCTAAACTATAACTTTTCAGCTACAAACACTGAAAGTAAACCCCACATCCAGCTAGCTACTCTGAAATGATTCAAATATGTATTTGATATTTGAAGGTTGTAGTGGATTTCATGTTTTGTGGGGAAGGATGAGTCACATTTAAATTAAATCTGATTAAAGTGGCTTGCTTGAATTTTTTCTTTTAGAAAAAGAAGAAAATCAGAGCAGAGTCTGATCCTTCTCTTACTGAGGGAAAGACCATTTAATAATAAAAGCATACATATTGATTATATTTACTTTTCAGTGTGTATCAGTGTAAAATTCTTACTATGTACTGTAACTTACTTTCTCGTAGGTACTCCAAACATCCGCTATACACTGTTACATACTCTTACAGTCATCACGCTTGACAATTTTAGAGATAATTCCTGGCCACCCCCATCATCCTCCACTTAACACTTATCACCTCTGGTCTCTAAATCACTACCTTCCAGTTGCTTCCTTCCAGCCTGCTGCCTCGGTGTCTCCATGGGTGGGTCTCTTTGACTAAGACCACGCAACAGCATGCAGCAGCTGGTGATGGATAGTCCCATTACTCTGCAACTTCCCTGCTGTTTGCCTGTGGTCGACCACATTGTGTTAGAGTGGATTGCAGAGTCTCTGTGTGTGTTAGCGTGTGTGTACAGGGACCATATATTGTTATGAGGTCCAAATGCAAATAAGAATATAAATGTAAATTTAATCTAAGTAAAAGCATTCTTCTATGTTTTCATTTGAAGTAGTAAAGTTGGGGTTACAGCTGGGATTTGGGGGTTTCATTTTACATTTTTGAGGCTACATTAAAACTGCATATTTTTTAAGTCCATGTGATCTTGCTGGCAATAAATTGTTTATTTACATATCCAGCAGCCATACAGCAACATGAGAATTTACACAGCTGTTAAATGCTACTTTTGCAACCTATTTGATTTTTTTATTTGTTGCTTGTTAATACATGAGTGAGAGTCAATTTTCAGGTGGAAAAACAATTAAAATAATGAAGTGAAAAATGATCAAAAAGCTAAAAAAAAGCTTCATGTAGACTGAAGGGTTGGTGATAACTGAAGTTTTCATGCAGTGCAATTGGATCCAGTATTTATGAAAAGAATGTAAATTAACACATATTCAGGAACAGAAGTGAATCTGTGTGACTTATATTATTTCAGCTCTAGCAATAAATTTGCCTGACTCTGTGTTCTGAAAGCTTATCAACTGAGATTCTTACAGCTTCTACTGATGCCACAGACAACCAAAAGTAGACATTAAGTTTATGTCACTGTTTGAACCCAGCAGGACCCATCCACTTTGCTTCTCTATCACTTTTTGCAGAAAAGCAGTTGAAATGAAATTGTAGGCATCCTGGTAAGTACTAAAAAACATGTTGCCTTCACTTAATTCCAGCTATTAGTTGCATATTTGAAAGTAAATACTTCTCCCATCGATTATTGGGAATATTTTCAAAATAGCCCCCCAAAAACTCCACTAAATATCTTCGTGTGAATAAATCAAGGTGAAACTTCACTTAATGTTTGGTCTGAGCACGTCATAAAATTCTGTCACTTGTAGCAACAACTTTCCCCTCATTTTGTGCATTAAATTTAGCTTTAAAACTATTAATCTGAAAAACAAAAAGACATAACAGGAGCATTACTGGTGCAAACCAGTGCACATAGTAGGGAACAAAGATGAAAATTAAAGTGGAAAACGTATCACCAAAAAAATGGTATGAATATCCAAGTACAGGCACACAAGGTAAGTTTGGAAAAGTAATAAAAGCCCTTTATTTTACTGGATTAAATCATTATTAATTTGTGCTGGTTTGAGGTCACTAGGATTGATGCTTAGACTGGGGTAGGAAATAATAATATGCACATGATCCTGAGGACAAATGTGTGCAAGCCGAAGCATCACACAGTATAGAAATGTGTGTGTGCAAAAATACATGCTATAATTGTTCATAAACATGTGAAAACCACTGTGTGAACATTTTTGTATAGCTGTATTAAGAAGTAAATTAAAAAAACTGAAATTTTTAAGGTTAAAGGGAAATTTGTGGACACTGAGATTGTGCTTGCGTCTATTAAAATCATAAACATTTTAAATGAACTCACACTGACTGTGAAATTACATTCTGTTTGAGCATGCCTGGATGTCTGGTACCAGAATATTGTAAGCTCCAAGAAGCAACCAACCACACAGTAAATAATAAATGAGTTACTTATTTGTTGCACACTTAAGAATAAAATGAACTTGTGCTCTATTGTTTTTCTGTTCCAGGTTTTATTTAAGAGGTTCTGAGTTTTTAAAAACTGCATAACTCTCCCTTGCTTTGAGGTGCTATTGAAAAGTTCTGTGACTTGGGACGACCCTCTCCACCCCGTCATCCTTCTTGTGTGGCAGCTCCTTTCTGCAGGTATTAGATAGGAGGTGTGGTTTGTCCACAGTCAGCAACACTGGCAACACCTGGGCCCAGTGTGCCAGTGTTGCTGACACCCCCTCTCCTTGGAGCTCAGTTGCTGGGTGGCTCTTCTCCCTCACCCAGATTTTGGTGACACTATAGTCATGAATTCACCATCTCCTCACTCGTGCACTTGACACTTGTTAATTTGAGATTCTTTCTTATTTTCCTCTTCCACAGTGGATCATCTGCCTCCCTGTTCTGTCAAACCAACATAATGTCCTAATTCACAACAACCATATGACTGCTCTGTGGTCTTTTGCTTTCTTCCTGCCTGGCAGCTCCATCATCAACATCCTTTCTCCAGTATATTCACTATCCCTTGTCTGCACATGCCCAAACCATCTTAACTTCGCCTTACTTAGCCGCTAAGCTTGAGCTGTCCCTCTGATGTAATCCTGTCCATCCTGGTCATTCCCAGCGAAAAGCTCAGCATCTTCAATTCTTTGGTGTCTAATCTAAAATAAATGATTTCTTGATTTGCAATTGCACATGCATCACCCTTGTTGTCATTGTCATGCAGCCCAGTTTGTGACAGACTCTGCCGCTAAAAGAAATCAAAGCCCACACCTGATTTAAAGGGAGTTTATCTCCCCTGCTCCACAGACCCAGCTCTTTTTACATGTGAGGAAACTTCATGTGAGGATTTTAGTCATCACTGGTAAAAAGAGATGAGACCTAGCTGAATACACATCCATGCAAAGGAACTGGGTCATTTTGCCACAGGAGTTGATGTTTGCTCTTTGCACAAGTTTACAAATGCAAATCTTTGTGCAACCTGAAAACAGCAGCAGCTGTGGAAGAGGTCCAAAGGAGCGCCAAGAGATTATGTTGTAGGGGAGATCAGTCATATTTAAATTTCCTGTCTTTTTGGTTTTTACAGATGGAGTCACAGAGCAATCTCTTATAATATTCAAAAGTTACTGAAAAGCTCTGCTTTGGCCCTTTTAAATGTCTGATTTAGAACATCTGTCACTGTTTTTAATGTCCATCCTGTGATCATCTCCAGCTCAGGACAAAGCCACCAGGATTTGCACACCTGTGGGCCATCCCACAACACATACCACTTTTTCAAGCAAAGTCAAATTTTCTGACATACATGTGACAAAACAGAATTATACACTGCCAGCTTCCAGCAGGTTAGCAGATGGTGGCCTTTAAAACTGGACAACTGAGAGTTTACTCATTTTGCTTCACTTCATCATCATATGAATTATGCCAAACTCATACAAGTATGTTCTTAACATGAAATAGATTTGGAATAATCCAGCTTCCTGGCTCCTGCCCATTGAAACATGCTCCTGCTCCTCTGTATTGTTTTATTAGTTTAAATCTAAGGGGAAACCCTCTCTTTATTCATTTAATCTAATCAAGTAAGCCCAGAGCTACCACTCCTCTCACTTACCCACACAGGAACTGATCACTTATCACCCTCCTCTTTATCAGTCCAATTAGCTGCACCTAGCTTCCAGCTCCTGATGCTCATGTCAATATCCAGCTGTGTTGGGATTCTTCCAGCTGCCTTTTAGTCCAGCCTGTGGCACATTGCCGTTAAGTGCTGTTTGCTGTTCTCTGTCATCTTCTGAGGAGCCATTTACTGAATGTCCAGGGCTTCAACTTGATGTAAATCTGCTGTTGTTTCCCAAGTCAAAATTTTTTTTCATTCTTTTTCAAAATAAAATGATTATTTGTTTGTTTCTTTGTTTGTGTAAGACTGCCCACTCTGCTGCTGCTGCCAGTGCTGGCAGAAAGGCAACATTGAGAGTAATTTGTAGTTGTAATCTCCTGTACTTTTGATTGGCTAGAGTGTGTTTCCGAGGTGCTGTTGTTCAGCTGTGTATTTGTGTGCTATCCTAGAAACACAGAGAGGGGACAAAAACCAAATAAACAAAAAATAAACAAATAAATAATGAATAATAATAATAATAAAAAAGCATCTCAATCCAAAACCAGTGGAAGGCAAAAGAAGTCTAAGCTGCCACAATGATGTTTCATGGTTTTATAAACGCCCAACCACTGTGACTATGAATACATGGAAATAAGATTACAAATTGGCCAACTGTTCTTTTAAAGCCAAATTGAAATTAAAAACCATCCATGCTACAAAATAAGTAGCCTTATGGCTTGCTTGACTTACTCTGTATTCATTGGTGAGCACTTTAAATAACTAAAAGGAGAAACTAAATATTTAAAATGTGTTTTCTGTTATGAAAGCATTGTCTGACTTACAATACTGTGTTATTGCTTCGTTCATTATTTGTGTGTGGTGGAGCCATTTAAAAATAAAAAGTCCTTTTTATTTTTAAACTTATGTTTCATCAACCCACATGCAGTTAGCTGGGCCAGCCTTCTTAGTTACCAGTGAGTCAATGAGAAATCAGTAAAGTCCCCGCATGGGAGGTGCACCATTTCGGGTTTTTTTTTTTCAATTTCTTTCTCTTTTTTTCTTATATGCTTACATTGATCAAATGAAATTTTACCAAGACACGTTAGAAGTGGAGTGACTCAGCGGTTATGCACACAGGAAGTAAATGGGTCTGCGAATAAATCATAAAATTTAAAATTATCCACCTTATAATTATTTTACTTGATTGGCTGGCTACCACAGCTGAATATCTATTATAGTGGGATTCATACCACCCTACAAAAGACCAATCCATAAAAAAAATGAAGCTATATGAGGGATTTCCCTGCCTCAGAACAGGCCTTTGGGGTTGTTGATGGATCTAACCACAGTTGGTACCCATCTATTTCATTAGGTACACTTGCTTAACTACTCATTAAAACAAATTCTGAACAAGCCAATCACATGACTGCAGTTCGTCATTTAGGCATGTAGACATGATCAAAACAGCCTGCTGCAGTTCAAGCAAAGCATCAGAATGGTGAAGAAAGGTGATATATGTGACTGAATATGATGTGGTTGTTGCTGCCAGACAGGCTGGTCCGAGAATTTCAGAAACTGCTGATCTACAGGGATTATCCTGCGCAGCTTCAGCTGCTCCTTTGTATCTTCCCCAAGGGGTCGCCACAGCAGAATAATCAGCATTTGTAATTTGGCAGAGGTTTTACGTGGGCTGCCCATCCTGATGCAGCCCTCCATGGTGAGACAGGCTTGTGTCCCAATTTGGAATTCAGCCAGGGATCTTTTGCTTGTAAAATGAATGTGTAAATCTCTAGGACCTATAGCTAAAGATAAAAAAAAAGGAAATATCCTGTAAGTGGCAATTCTTTAAATGAAAATGAATGTTGACACATGAGGTCAAAGGAGAATGTCCAGACTGCTTCAAACTGATAGGAAGGCAGCAGTAACACCAATAACCACTTTTAACAACAAGCATATGCAGAAGAGCATCTCTGAACTCACATGTCAAACCTTGAAGTGGATGGGCTACAGCAGCAGAAGACCTCACTGGGTGCCGCTACTATCAACTGAGAACAGGAAACTAAGTTTTGATTTCTGATGCGACACTGGGAGGGTAGAGTCATAATTTGACATAACCAAAATGAAAGCATAGTTTCACCCTGCTTTGTATCAATGGTTTAGTCTGCTGCTGGTGGTTTAATGGTACTGAGCACAGTGTACTCATGTTCTGATGATTGCTTCCAGCTGAATGTGGCATGTTCTAAAGCTCAAATCGGTTTTGCTGTGTGACTGGCTGTAGACTCCCTCAGGCACCAATGGTACAGTCCAGCCTCAGAAACAAAATAATTAATATTTGTGCACTAACACTAACTTGTATTTATTTTAACAACCCAAATGTGAAAAGTAATAATGTCTATTACTATTGTCTATTGTTCTTTTTATTTCTTTTGCTATTTCAATTTGAGCAAATAAACTGTAAAGCACTGCATGGATTACAGCAAAATGGGACCCACCAAAGAATGCATTTTTCCATGGAATAAAGTTGTCTTACATTTTTAGATTTCCAAAATAGTGACAAAAATATCTTTCTTCTTCTTCTTCTTCTTCTTCTTCTTTTTCTTCTTTCTTAAAAATGTAAAATGTGTACAGTGTTATAATTTCTATGTCCCTAAACAATTAACAATTATTGAGAATTCAAAATCAGTTTAGCTGTATGAGGAGAAAAGGTTAAAAAAAAGGGAGATGAAGAGACAAAAATGGTTCTTCTCTTTTTTGTTGGTCTTAGTGGCTATAACTGTGAGAAAGCAGGTGAGAGTTTATTAATAGGTGTAGCAAAAAGTTTTTAAAAACAGTACTTGACTCATTTTAACTGTGCAGAACTGGGATTGATGAGGAGTAAAAACTGTAGAGCAAAGATTAGGGTGTTTTTGTTTTTTTTTTTCAATCCATGAGCCCATAAGTGTCATGGCATTAAAATGTAACACTTTTTTCCATTCCCACTGTGAGTTGCTGGCTCAGAAAAGGCTTTACAAAGTAAGCTCTTCAAGTATTTGGACAGTGAGACACTTTCTTATTATTTTGGATATGAAATGACAGCACTGCTGCTGACTGCCAGCTTTAATTTTAGGATATTTTTCAAACATATTGGTCGAAAAGCTGAGCTAGAGTCACCCTAAATCACGCTGCATTAAATCATCAGATTAAGATTGTGTCAATTTATCAGGTCTCCTTTTTACTTGTCAGAAATTCCTCATGTGCAGTTACCTTGGGTAGAAGAGAGAGCTGGAGAGGGAGAGCTCAGTGCTGATTCAAGACAAGCAAGGTGACATGGAGAAAAAAAGACAGAGATGTTGAGACAAAATTAGAGGAGGAGCTGTGAAGGGCAGAAAAAGACAGATAGGCAAAAAGAGAAACACCTGACAGCTCCAGCCCTTCACTCCACTTTGCCAGCATGAAGCTTTACACCTCGGCAATATTTGCCCCCCAAACAGCTCCCTCCATGGGCTGTCAGCCTCTAGACTGTCCCTTTTCACACCCAGAAGCTATCCGCAATCTGACAGGCATGCACAAAGCCAAACTCACACACAGACAGACATACACTGCCAAAAAAAAAAACCCTCCAAAAAACACTAGTACACAAGTAGGCTGTCAGGTATGCACACTGTGCACCCATCAGTGCAGGTATGCTGATGGGTGCACACACATAAAAAAACCCACGCAAACACACTCAGGAGGCCAAGTGAGGTGGAAGAAGAATCCTATCAACTGTCCACCTACAGATTGAGAAAAGCCAGAGCCTCTCCCAGGTACAAACAGACACACACACAGACACACACACACACACACACACGTGTACGCAGTCCTGTCAGTTTAAGTGTGCTAACCTGCTGAAGCTTGCATCTGATGGTGAAATGAAATGTGGATGACAGTCTTCACCCCAAGTCCTCTTCATCAGTGTATAAACAAGCAAGTGAGGGAGAAGTAAGTGACAGGGTTGCATTGCAGCTACCAAAAAAAAGCAAAACAAACAAAAAAAAAGAATTCCTGCCTTCGGGAGTCTGTATTGCATTGCATCAAGTAAGCCTCCCAGTTTCTCTCCCTTCGAATAAGAACAATCTTTAAAAGATGTGGATTAATGGATCTTTGTAAAAATGATGTACAGCCAGGGGCAATTTAGGCTACCTGCTCTGCAATTGAAATGGTTTGCTTGTTAAATGATCCAGCTGAATCAGAACAAATCTGACAGACTTTTACTGTGATATTTTTTTTTGACTGAAATTTGGCACTGCCTAACAGAACCATCTTTCATCCAGCCTGAAAATAGAAAAAAGCTTAACTGAAATGAAACAAAAACCTAGATACAAGCAAATCAACTGTCTGTAACCAGCTGACGTGCCTCTAATGAATCTGACATTATATCTCTGGAATGGTATACTTTTTCAGGTGTCACTGAAGGAAAACAATGAGGGAAGGAGAAGTCTCAGTTTTAAGGACTATGTTTGATTAAGAGCACCCTGGTGGATTTTGCATCTTAAAATAATGAGATGTCTAATTGATAATATATTTCACACTTCAGCAAAAGACCATGACACAGGCTGTGTAACTAATGCAAAAAATTCCCTCTAATGTGCAGGTGTTACATTTATATAGAGAATACTAATACCAGAATAACCGGAATACAAATTTTTTACATGCAAATTCTGCAAGCAAGTCCATTTCTGACATATAAAAAACTCAAAAACAAGCAAACAAACAAACAGGATCAAAAAGATAGCTAGAGACAGTAGAATGCCTTGAGATGAAATGAGGCAAGTAGGTGTATAGTATTGCTTACTATATGCAAGTCTGCATTATTTAATAAGAAAATATCTAAACTAATCTCTGAAATATGGATATGTTGATGTTGCATGACTAAATCTGTGTATAATGTGTACCTTCAGCTGCTTCTATACATTTTCCTAAGGAGTCTCCACAGCAGATAATCCTACATAGTTGATTCGGCACAAATTTTACACCAGATGCCGCTCCTGATGTAAACGTCCCATTGTGAAAAGGATACATGTGTCTGCCTGGGATCAAACCAGCGAGCTTTCATGTGCAAAGTGAATGAGTAAACCACTATTAACACGGTATTAGCTGGTTGTTAGCTGACCTGTTTACTACTGTATCAATGCTAAGTGGTGATATAAACAGGGTGGTAACACAGGCTTTGTTTCTTAATGAAGTGAGGTAGCTGGGAATCATTCGGTTCATTTAGGGGTTCTGACTGCATACTAGTTGACTTAACCTACCTCAAGTTGGATGTTTTTGTCATGGTCCCCTGTCCTCCTGGTGCGGACCCACCCCTTTCTCTCTGTCTCTCTCCCTTGCCACATCTCTCTGTCTCTGTCTCTGTCGGGCCGGGCTGGGTGTCCATTAACCTTTCACCCCTACAGCTGTGCTGGCTAGACACGCCCTCTGACACACCGGCTCGCCATCAGTGGGAACGCTGCCGCTGGCTTTTTATTCCGCAGAGGAGCATCTAGCCTTCGCTGGATTGTTACCTATATTCGCATAAGCCGTTCACAGCCCCCTAACCCTAGTGACTCAAGTGTCTATTTGCCTGTGTTTTCTTGTCAAGTTGCCTTGACCTGATCACTGTTATCCTTTCTCCTCTCAGACCCACACCTACCCTTGATTACGGATTCTCTCTGGAAACCCTCTCTCGGAGAAGGAAAACTGAAAGGACTATACTCACCCAGCCTGGCCCACCCACATCTGGACTCCCTGCAACTCTCGCTTGCAATATCTTGTTTGCCTGCCTTGTAAATAAACCTTTTAATGATGCTTCTGCATTGGATCTGTTCCTTCGACCATGACAGTTTTAGCATGTTCTAATTTTATGTGCTATATTCATTTAATACTTAAGAAAATCTTAAAGGTGCTAACTGTAACCACAATGTACACCTGGCAGAGCCAGCTCCAAACAACAACAAATTGCTGTTGTTTTGAAAGTAATATGAGGCAGAATGAGATAACAATCCTCAGCTAAGAGAGTTAAATGCACTTACCAACTAAATATCACATGTAAGCTGTGAAATGATATCATGTGAGGGTAGTCAAGGATCATACCACCAAGCAGGGCAGAGGGCAGGGGTGAAGAAAATGAGAGTGAGGACTATGGTACACTGCGAGAATTCTCAAAACAAAAATTATGAGAAGAAGTAGATTTTGGATGCATTTTAACAATCCTGATGACACAAAGGCAGAATGTAAAATTTATACCACTAAGCTGTCGTATACCTGACACCTAAAAGTGTTGGATTCTGCTGTTTTGCACATTGCAATATATTGCTTTCTTGCGCTATTTATCATTGTTTTTATTGTAAACAGGCAATTTTAGTTTTAATAACGAAGTACATTTACTTGAGTCCTGCATTTAATGTGCCCTTTCCAATACTGCAAAGTTTGGAGTCAAGTGTTGTTGTTTTTTTACTTTTGTTATTTATAAAAGAAAGCCCTGCTCTTTTATTATGGGTGTGTGTTTAAATAAATACTCAAAATGTCAAAAGCAGCCTTTTTTAAAATGTCTAATATTTTTACAAGTGTCTATCTACCTTGTGTAACAAAGTAGGTCAACAAGCACGTATGAGCATTCATTGGGTGGTTTTATAGTTAAGTTGGCAAACAGAATCAAAACAAGTGGTGTCAGCAATGTAATATTAGATGCTGTAATTTTTACTTTTAAATCCTTCAGTACAAATGATCTAGCAAATAATTTAAGTGATATGTGTACACGTACATATTATGATTCAAAAGATTTTTTTTCCCATTCAGGTGCTATTTGTCCACTTATGTTCATTAATTAATTGCTATAGGCTTCATTATCAGTTGCTGTATGTTCACTGTGACTCATTTCGCTCCGGTATGTCTGAATTTTCTCTTCATGTTGGAAGTAGAAAATCTGGTACACTCCCTGCTGTCTCTTTTTCTCTCACCCACTGTGTTTGCACAGAGGTGGCGAGCAGCTGCTTACATCTACAGTCTGCAATTATTCCATTTGTGCCGTACAATTAGCATCATAGAAAGCGGATAGCATTGCATTAATCAAAAGCAACATTTCCCCCACCATGCAACTAAGCATGATTTCTATCTTTGAGTTGATTTTTTTGGTGATAAGAATCCATTTCCAGGTGATTCAAGCAATGTGTGCTGACCAATTCACTGTCAGATGCTCTATCAGCATTTCCTCTTCTTCATCTGATGGACTCAGGATACATATGGTGCTAAACTGACATACTGCATCATCATCAAGTCTAGGACTTCCCCACTGTTTCCCATAGACTGTGTTTATAAGTACTGTAACATCACCTATTTGTTTGAGGGCTACTGCTTTAAAGCCTTAAGTTTGAAATTTTTATTTTTTTTAAACAGGATGTGACCATATTTGGCTGAGAGAGTGAAGCTTGGGACTTGACAGCTTGGTTATCATGGAGCAGCTTTAATTTATTACTTATTATGGCTAGCAAAAAACATGCCTAAAGCAAAATGTAGCCTTGTTCAACCTGACCACATCCTAAATTATGCATAACTGTGATCCCTATGAAAGTTGAAAAAACACATTACATTTTGCATTGTTAGCATGATAAGTAGTTTTAAATTGTTTTGACTCTTTTGAAATACAATAACCCCTTTTAAGTGAAGAGGCCTGAGATTTGGAACTTGGAATTAAACATGTTTTAGACATCACAGTTACAGTACTTACAGAAAGCAGTGATTAGAGTAAGAACAGAAGACAAAAATATTAGGTTCATGACTGTGCAAGCATTTATTGCATGCCTGATAACTCCAAATATCATTGCAAATAATGGATTTGCACTCATGATAGAGAATACATTTAAAAGGCAAGGCAATGGCATATACACTCATGGTCAAAAATGACCCACTGAAGTTCAAATTAGGCATCAGAATGGGGAAATGTGATTTAGGTGACTTTGAATGTAGTAAAGTATGGCCCATCCCAGTATTAGCAATGCATACCTAATTTAGTGTTCATTAACTATATACCTACCTCTGCAGAACCCAGACTTTTGTGTTTTGCAATGACTGCATAGTCCTTTTTTAGCTCAGTGACTCACTTTAAAATTCCATTTAACCAGTTTTGCAGGAGGCAAACAGACTGTACTGGCAAAGCAGTGACAGTAATATCAGTGTGTTCCCACACTGAGATTAGCCCATTTAGGACTCAACTTTTCTATGCAGATACATCGAGCTGTTATGTATAGCATATCCTCCCATACAGAGTCACAAGGTCCTTACAGCTATGACAGGATTGTGAAATCTGGATGGACATGGTTTGAATGCCATCATCCATGCATAACAAACCATAACAGCAGCTCCAACAAACCTCACAGCCTCTTTAGGATAATCTCTCATGCTATGAAAACTCTTGATAGCAGTCATCAATCATTTTAATAATTACAAGACAGATAATAAACACTGTGCAGCTCCTTTACTCTTTTATTTTCTTTCTGCTCACTTAATCTCTTGTCATTCCTTTGAATATGAAAAGCAAAGTTTTGACTTTGTGTGCCCTTTTCTTTTTTCTTTTTGCTTTGACCATCATCTCCAGACATGCTGTTGCTCTTTCACTCATCAGTCATTTCTCCCTGCCTTGCCAGTGCATCGTGTCTGCAGTTGGAAGAAAAAGAAGCCATTGGCAGGTAATTCAAGAGAAAAATGTGAATCTGTTCTATAGACTGATATGCCAACAGCGCTACTTACCAACTCAACCTTCTCTTATTACTTCATAGCCAAACATGGACTCGTTGTGTTTACTTATGTGTGCATTTTTGAGTGCATCTCTGCTGCACTGTTTGCAGTCTGGCATTTTTCATCTGAATGGGGCTTTGTCTCCAGAGCTCACTCCCTAGCTATGAGCCTGGGCACTGCGACCCATCTGAGGGTATTATAGACTAAGCGAGAAAGGTACTCTGAATGGTGGAGTAGATTATGGAGCGATTCCCTTGTGCTCCCCTCCGCCTCTTCACATTACACTGCTAATACACACACAGGCTCTGTGGCATTGCTTGTCCCTTGGATCAAACCAGATTTTTATTCAGTCAGCTGGGAGCCAGCCAATTCATACTGCACTCAACAGTGTGGCAGCCTGTTTTGCCATGCTTTTTACATTGGTTTGGCTGTCAAACAATTTTGGCATGATATAAGAAGAGGCTAGTAGTTGGCAAGGTTAGATTTTATTGTATTCCAATAGAAAATCATAAGTAAAACACTCACACCAGCAAGCTCTTCCACACCTTTCCAATCATTACAATGTGTATTCACATTCACAAGAAATCCCCACCAAACAACCCATTCCTCCTGTGTGCTGTTATCCCTTGAGTTTACTGTATATTTGCTATTCTAGCCACCAGAGATTGTTATATATCGCAGACACATATTCCATATCCCCAGATCTCTTTTGGGGTTATTTTATATTTAGCCTTCTAGTGGCTGGTCTCGCATGGCTGCATGAGCCTCCTGCTCAATGCTGTGCTGAGAATCCATAAAGCCACCCTGAGGATTCTGGCCTGTCAATTTAAGTTTTCTTTTTTGTTTTTTTGTTTTTTTCAGGGTATACTGATTCCTGCCCTTCACGCTTCTCCTCTATCCCTTAGTCATGAGGTCGAGGGGCGAAAAGATTAAAAGAAAGCAGCAGAATGTGCAAAAGACTAAGCCATGCCAAGGAGACTGGAGATGTAAAGAGAAATGTAGTTTGGGATGTTATACATCAGGGTAGGAATTGACAGAAAATATTAAAGGGTGCATAGTCGAGACTATGAGGCTTGTGGGAGAGAGGACAGACATGAAATGTAAGGATATTACAGTGCTGGAGGGCAACAAATGGAAGCAGTCTGAAGGGAGTGGGAAAGAGGAGTTGGGAACGAAGGAGGGCATCAGGGTTGTAAAAACAGTATGGAGAGGGAGCAAAGGACAGACTGAGCGCAGTGGTTGGGCATGTTAAAAAGTAAACTCAGATTGGAGATGAAAGCAGGGGCAAAGGAGAGAGAAGGAGAAGGCTGAAGCAGAATCGTGACTGGAGGAAAGGGTTAGATAGAGATTAGACTGCTGCCTGCCTGTCTGGGATGTTGATCTAATACACAACAAGGTGGCTTCTTGATCGAATATGGATGATGAGCTCACAGATTGCCAAACAGCCCAAAGCGTTATGGGTGAAAGAAAGGGAAAAGCACTTCCGCTACTCCTCATGTTAATCTTTAGCCTTGTTTGTGATCTAATTTTGAAAGTTCTTAACCCATTTACAAATCAATCATGTTTTCGAGAAGGGATTTGTTTGCACTGAGACACAGCCTTATTATGGCAAAACAATGCACGTCATTTAGCTCTTCTGTAAAGAGACGCAGATTCCCTTTCTATAAATGGCTCTTTTACAAGCTTCAGACTGAGCCTGGAAGATTTAAACCAACGGGAAATATGCACACAATAGCTTTGATTAGAGCCTTGCTTCACGCTCACCTCTTATTCCCAGACTTCTGGTTCCAAGTATCTCATAGCATTGCTCCCAAAAAAAAAAAAAAAACTCATATGGGATCATTTCAGATTCCCAGTGAAATGTATTCATTACCATGCAAATTAGTTGGGAGTCGTTGACTTAAAGCATTTGCTATACTTCATTTCAGAGTCTGTAAATGCAATTAATTGGACCTCGTTCACAAGAAAGAGAATTGCCTGAAGATAATTGTCATTGTGGGGATCCTATTAAGAAGTTTTTTCCCCCCAGTTAAACATAGCATTGAGTGGAAGCGGTGGCCATTGCGTCACCACGACATAGGCCCCATAATGGGATAATAAAACCTCTTTCATGTGCCGTGAATAGAGCGATACTCACAACAAAGCAACACAAAATGATTTCCGACATGATTTCTGAGAGCACACCATTCAATTACCATTCTTGAACAATCTATGCAAATCGGCTACCTGCAGCGCCCAGCTGCGACGGATGCCGTATGAAATCCCTCTTAGCAGGGATTGGGGAGGAGGAATATGGAGGTGGAGGAGAGTCATAAAGAGATGTATGCAGTTGCAGATGAAAAGCTATTAAAATGATGCTGTTACTTTTGTTTTCGATTTTGTAAAATAAGTAGAAATGTCATATCTCAAGGGGGAAGGGAGAAGAAATTGAAGAAGGCAACGTTTTTAAATCTGGGGCAGCCAGTCCATGGCTATTGTGATTATCTGTGATGCAGCATGATAGGGGTCAGAGGCAGGGGACAGACAAACAGCCCAGGGCAAATAGAGATGGAGTTGGTGGATGCTCCAGCTCCGCAAAGCTTTGCCTTGGAGGACAAATAGCACACGAACTCTGAGGGTTTGAAACTTAACTTGACTCCCTAGAATTAAATAGTTTATTTAGGTCATAACACAAAGAGCTTAAAACAGCATTTATCAAAATAATTTCTTTTGATATTGGATGTATTATTACTAAACTGTTTTAGCATGTCGTATTGATTTTACACTACATTTAATTTTGTCTTGTTGCTGCCAGCAATGCTGCACCTTTTGCCATGTGTTCTCTCTCTCTCTCTCTCTCTCTCTCTCTTATTTCTTGTCATATTTGAAAGCTGAAACTATAATACTTCGTTCTATGTTTACTTTTACAAAAAAGACAGAAAGTACACTCATTGGCCACTTCAATAGGTATACCTGTTCAGACACTCCTTAACACAAATTTGTGGCCAATCCTGTGGCAGCGCCTTAATGCATTTATGCATGTAGACATGGTCAAAAAACCTGCTGAAGTTCAAACAGAGCATCAGAATGGGAAAGTGACTTTGTTTTAAGTGACTCTGAACATGAAGGGGTTGTTGGTGCTATCAAGATCCCGGGGGGTTATGGCACAGGCCCAGTACAGGACTAGTGCTAATCCAGCTCTCCGTTTAAAGGGTCCAGTCTCCTATTCTGATGGGTATTACCCTAACTGATTTCCTAGAGTACTTTTAAGCTGGTTATGAGGGCCTC
>VUQH01038555.1:50059-99753 GCA_015106775.1 Etroplus canarensis | reverse complement strand
AAAAAGTGTAGCGGATTCTTATCTGGAGTGGGATTAATATAGCCAGGGAGTTAAGCTGGAGTCCCGGTAGAGCTGTCCGTCCACGTAGAGCCGGTCCACGGCGATGACCGCGCGGGAGCCCTTCTGAATGAAGCTCCGCCGGACTGGGAACAGGACCTTGCGTCGTTCCAGGATCTCTTTGGGGAACTGGTCGTTCACGCTGAAGTCCGTTCCTTTCAGTTCCCTGCCGCGGCTCTTCACCTGCTCCTTCTGTTTGAAATGGCCGAATTTGGCCACAATAGGACGCGGTCTCCCGGCACCAGACCTCTTGGCTCCGATACGATGGACTCTATCGAAGCGGATGTTCTTCACGGTGTCCTCCGGCAGCTTCAGGTAGGTTTTAATGAAGCTTTTCACCGTTGCTTCTGCGTCCTCTCCCGCAGACTCTGGGATACCAGAAAACACCAGGTTGTCTCTCATGCTACGGGCTTGCAGATCAATGACGGTCTCTTTTATTTTTTTATTTTCTGTATTCAGCTGGGTCACGTTCTCCGTAAGAGACTTGACCGAGTCCCGCAGCGAGGCATTTTCAGCAGCGAGCGTTTCCACCTGTTGCTGGCTGAATTCCAGGGATTCCCTCAGGGATTTAAATTCCTGGTGTAAAATTTCCACCAAGGACAGCCTCGCATCGAAGCTGGACAATCGCTTATCAATTGACTCCAGGATGTCGGTAAAGTCTTTGCTGGCAGGCGATGGTGTGCCGGGGGATTCTGCGGGGCGACTTCTTTTCGGGGATGGCGTCTCACTTTTGGCCGACGAAGCTGCGCTCTGTGCCTTCTTCATGACTATATCCTCGAAGCACCGGTTGATGTAATCCTGGAGAGCGTCTAAATTCTCTCCGCTGTCCTCCAGGGTGTTGGAGATGATTAAGATGATAAATATTTGGTATAATTAAGAGCAAAAAGCGTGATTAATTCTAAGCTACCATTCGCTTTTTTCCGCCAAGTCTCCGGCGTCTGACGTCACCTACAACATTCTCTGTCACAGCTGACTTCCTCCCTCACAGCTGACTTCCTCAGTAATTCTTTGAATTAATACAACTAATGACGATCAAGTAATAATGTAATGAATATTGAACTGATTAAGATTTGAAATGTGACCTTTCTGTTGAAAAGCTGAAGAACTCATTATGCAACTCAGAAAAGGGGAACTGGAAACAGCTGGCTGGATGGTCCCAGATTGTGCAAAGATGTCTCCTGTACAAAAAGGGGAAGTGCGGTAGGCACAAGGGTCAACCACAGATGGTATGGAAAATAACTGGCTGTACTGATAGAAATGACAGCTGCAAAAATTATAAATAGAGATGTTTCCCCTTTATACTGGGGATTTGAGCGTTGTGTCTACAAGAGTCATGGCATGCTGTACAGATGCCCAGTAACTAAAGGGAAGAGAACAATTGCAGACGAGATCTTCAACTCTGCCCTCAGCAGCCTTTCAAGGAGGATTCCCCCACTGTGGACTGAATTCGGCTGCCGTGAGATCTCTTAAACCCCCCCCCCTTGCTACACGATGGAACAGAGCCTTGAATCTCCTTGAATTCCGTACCGGATCAAGGACCAGCTGGACCTGTGTCCATCTGCAGGAGCGCCTCACTCCCTGTCTTGGCTGTTCAGGAGGATCGGGATGCTGCCCCAAAAGAAGATCACCACATTAGAACCAAGCCCAGCCAGATAATTTAGGGAAAGTTAGGGAAGTGAGTACTATAGAGAAATGGTTTAAATTTCAAGTTGATTGGGTCTATGTAAAATGATTTAATGCTGTTGCTTGGCCTTTGCTAAATTGCTTAATAAATGCATATTCCTGCATTTAAAGTATTGATTCTGACTTCACAAAATCTTCTCAGCATAGTAAAAGCTAAGTTCATGTGTGCAAGTTACATCTGTACATTCTGAAGGGTTAGTCTAGTTGTGAGTCCAACCTATATCAAAACAGCCCCTTAGGACGAATTATCCTCACCTTTAAACTTATCCTAGCACTTTACCAAGAGCCAGAAGTCCAAAGAGGGAACCACTATAACTATCGTGCTCAGTCTTCCACCTGGCTGTCTTGGCTACCAGCCAGGTTGGGTGACTGGGGGAAGCAGGGTAGATATTAGGATTGAGAGTGGTCAGACAGCTAGGCTTGTCCCTCATAACCAGCTTAAAGTACTCCAGGAAATCTGGTAGAGTAATACCCATCAGATCAGGAGACCAGACCCTTTAGACTGAGAGCTGGATTAGCACTAGTCCTGTACTGGGCCTGTGCTACAACCCCCGGGGACCTTAACACTACTTAAAGTCAGGAAAACGATGTGCAAGTTAAGAGAATCACAGCTCTGTCTTTAAGACACAGGAGAATCTGACAGATAATGATGGTTCTATTTAATGAAAACATAGATGTGTGTAAGACAGTTTTAGAGCAACGAGTGGATATAAAATAGAATTCAAACATACAATTAAGTTCACACTGCAGGTCTAAATCTGATTTTTTTCCTGTGATCCGTGATCGTTCACATAATTTAAATGTGACCGCCATCAGACTCCAGGGTGAACAGTCTGAAGTGAAGCACGAGTGCAGAAGAAGACGTAAAACTTTCTGTCCACTGACTAGCTCCATCAGCGCTGTCTGTCGTGCTTGTTCGTTCCATTGTTGACATTTGATCTCACCACGTCTCGCCTCCTCGGTGCAGAATTATGACGTCTGTCTCACTTCAGTGATGGAAAAGTTGAAATGTGACAGGACCATTCAGACTGAGGTCACTTTGAAAAACATTGGATACATATCCAATTTAGGACCACATATGGAAGCGGGCTGAATCCGATTTTAAAAAATCAGATCTGTACTGTTCAGACTGTCATAAAAAAATCAGATATGTGTCACATATGGGTAAAAGTAATTAGATTTGGGCCACTTTTACCTGCAGTGTGAACGTAGCCTTATACTGTGCACAAAAAGGTGCCCTGCTCAAAGACTTTAGACACCATTAAGAAAGCTTTACTATCTGCACACAGGGGTCTGAGGGATCTTCCAGGATCGTCCATCCATTGCCTGCTGCTTTTCCGGGGTTCCAGGTCGTGGAGGGAGCAGGTCAAGCTGAGAAGCCCAGGCTTTCCTCTCCCCAGCCACCTCCTCCAGCTCTTCAGAGGGGGCACCAAGGCCAGCTGGGAGACACAGTCTCTCCAGGGTGTCCTGGATCTGGTATGGGGTTACCGGGGCTCAACGGCAAGCACCTGGTGGCCGGGTTTCTGCCCACGGAACTCGGCCGGGCTCAGCCCAAACGAGCCACATGGGTCCACCCTCCAGTGGGCTCACCACCTGCAGGAGGGACCATGGGGGTCCGGTGCTGTGTGGATTGGGCGGCAGTCGAAGGCGAGACCTTGGCGCTACAATCCCTGGCTCTTCCAGGATCAGTGAAGATATTTTCCAGAGATAATTTCATACCTGTTAGTCTCTAATGTGGAACATAACCTGCTCAGGGCTATGTTCTGGTTAGATCTGCTGCACAAGTTACCATGGTGATTGCACCCTGGTTAGAAGTGAACTGCCTTTGAAAAGCCAGAGTTAACCCTGAAGTTCCCTGAATAAGTCCAAGTGCTTTGCAGTACTGGCCTAAAGTAGGACTGATTACTGGTTAAAATGAGCAGTGACAGAAAGTAACTGAGTGCATTTACTCAGTTACTTTCTATCACAGCTTTAAGGTGGCTGTATTTCTCTTTTCTGCTTCATTCAGAGGAAAAATGCACCACATTCATTTAGCTGCATTTGTTGGACCTTGTAAATGTGAAATTTCACCATCAGAACGTGTTTCAGTCCCATTGCCTTGTGGGGTCATGCATGTAGATGGTCAAAGGACCCCCCCTGAAGTAACATCTGGATGAATCCCAGGATGCAAGGCTTCCCAGGAGCAGCTGGTTTTGATGTTGCGGCTTACTTTGTCACTAGCCTGTCTATTGAGCTGTCTGTCAAAGAGTCCTGTTGAGGATAAATTGTGTCATTTCTCTTGATGCCCACTGGGTGTCACTGTGATCTGAGCTATCAGGCACTGATAGGCTGCTGGGAGATGCACAGCAGTGTTTGAGCATTAAAATTAGCAATAATCACAGTGCATTTATGAAATCACACACACACACATACACACGTCATAGCTGCAGCAGCATTAAAAACACACACTTTAGATTAGTCAGAGCTTAAAACCCTCCACTCTCCTGCTCTGGTCTGTGTGTTTTGTATCTCTTGCTGCTGCTGTCTGCTAATTAGTATTCAGAAATTGAATAAAGGGAAAATGTATTTATACTGGATTCACCTTATCACTGAACGCTGACCCGAATGTTCAGCTTCCTCCCCTGGAAGCGTTTTGTGTGGTCGACAGCGAATGTCGGTTTTCGTGGCTCTGAGCTGAATCCCTCACATGTGCACGGAGTCGGAGTGTTTGCGGGAGCTGTACATCACTGATAATCACTGTGTCACACAGCTCCTCTGTTGTTCAGAAACTATTTAAAACACATCAGAGAGCTGCTGCACGGCCGGACGGATTCCTTCATCATCACAGCGACACACGCTGAAGTTTACTGTGACTCAGTCCCACACACCATCCACAAATAGAGCTCCAAATGTGGAATAATCCCCCACTGAAAACAGTCTCCAAAAAGCAGATTTCCTCCTGATTGTTGTAGGACTGCGTTCGGTGCTCGTCAGCCTGATTCCCAACTGCAATAAAGTATTGCTCTGTTATGTGATTTACTGATGGCTAAAATCCATACTGTTGGACCCAAGTTAGTATCGTGGACCACATGAACTGCTGAAGTATCTCACAAGCCAGCCAGCTGGCATTTCCACTGCCAGTCCTCTGGTCCTCTAATGGCGTCTTAATGGCGTCTTACCAAAATGAGACGTCCCCCCACCGGAGCCTCTCTGTAACGCCACGTCAGTAAATATAACGTGTGGCAGCTGCATCATGAACAGCTGTAATCTCAGGTGTAGCACTGCTAATGTGCTGCTTTTAATTAAATTAACAAAATGAAGGGAAGTGACCAGATATGATACCTTTTTATAATCACACAGAAAGGTGAAGGGCACTACGTTTGATCACCAGGAACTAGTCGACCTCTTCCCACCTTGGTTTCAACAGTTCTGTGCAGATGTCTTGAGCCACCCATCATTTCTTTATACGTTGCTTTCAAGGAGCCAGACTTTCATGTACATTTTTAAAGTGGGCTTAAGCATTAGTTCTCTGGTCTTTCTGAAGGTCTTTCAAAGCACACAACACAAGGGATGAACCAGTGTTGTGTTGACGTATACACAACTGTTGTTTAAACAAGAAAAATACACCAGAAATGTCTGACTTAATTTATGTCATGCTAATCTTTAAAATACATTTTATTTAAAATTCATTACTAGAGATTTTTATCTAAACATCCACCTGTTTGCAGTGACAAAAGACAAGAGATTTGTGTTCACTGATGTGATTATTGTCATGGGGCGTTGTCATCGCGTCTGGTGCGGACACCAACGCAGGACTCAAAGACAGGCAGTTAAGTCCAAAAAGGCTTTAATTTAGCCGGCAACACAAGGTAGCAGTTCACCAGAAACAATACGAGGAGAACAGGACTGCTAGGGTGACGACGGGGAGAGTATGAGGGAGGACGCGACAGCGACAGAAAGGGAAGACAGGACTGAAATAGACGAGGACGGAAAGCATAACGAGAGACAGGTGGGGACGGCACGCAGCTGGGAACAATTATGACAGGCAGACAAACAGGAAGTGACGCAGACTGGGACAAGGACCACTAGGGGGACAGACCAGGCAGGGAACAGAAGGAAGAGAACCGGCAACAAAACGGCCCAGGAAGGGCGGACCATGATATTCTGGAACAGTGTCCTTTGGATAGATGACACTAAAGTGGAGATGTTTGCTCATAACGCACAGCACGATGTTTGGGAAAGCAAACACAAGATATCAGCACAAACATCTCATACCAGTCATCAAGCCTGTTGGCAGAGGGGTGATGATTTGGACTTGTGTTGCAGCTATCGAACCTGGGCGCCTTGGAGTCACTGCGCTGATCCTAAGCTCCTCTGTATACTAAAGTATGTGAGGCCATCTGTCTGACAGTTAAAGCTTGGCCAAAATTGGGCCATGCAAAGAAAAGAATCAAGGTGCTGCAATGACCTAGTCAAAGCCCAGAAGGCTGCTCAACTGAAATGCCAGGGCAGGACATATTGTGATAAACGGATGCTCCACAATGATGTGATACAGTGCTTCAAGTTATTGCTACTAAAGGCTGTTCTACAAGCTACTGAATAATGGGGTGTACTTAGTTTTTCACATGCCTATGCTGTGAAGCCTCTTGAAATGCTGTATTTGGGTAGTGACCATAAATCTCCACTGGTTCCATAAGTCTTTCTATTATAACAAAAAAACACCGGCATCAGTCTGATTATTTATGTGTTATTAACCAGTATTTTAAATCTAATGTTGCTTACTTTTGTCCAGTACTGGAGCTCAGAAAAAATAATATATAAGCCCAAAAATGGTTCTTAAATTCCAGAAACTTGTGCCTTTAAAATATATGCCCCCCCCCCCGAGCCACACAGAAGGTTTATGTATATAACTAAATCTGCAGTGCTTTAGTGGAAAAAACTCAGTAACGCCAGTCACGTTAGAAAGTATTCAGATACCTTTTTTGCATTTTATAGTGATGTAAGGTGTCTTCCTTTTAAAACTGTGTCCAGTTGGTCTGACTCTGTCTACTACAGGTGGAATCCAGTTAAGTTCTACATATAAAGAAGCAACAGGAAGCACCTCACAGAAGTGTCAGAATGCTTTTGTTTTTAAATAAACCTTCACATTTTTCAAAAGAATGTCATTGTTACGAAATGTGGGTTAATACTGAGGAATTTCAGTTCTATTAATCCATGAAGGAGTCTGAATCATTTTTAAAATTGCTGCAATTCTCAATAACATATCGCTGATATTGCCAGAGTATTTGCTAAAGAAAAAAGTCTCATCAAGAAAGAAACAAGCTAGGAATACATGTTATATTGTATATTTGTGTCCATTCATTTAGAGTGATTTTGGTGGTACAGCTGAGAGCGACCATGGTGGAAATTTATGTTCTGCTCTTGTCAAGACTTTCCAATTCTAAGTTTCTTCGACAGAAGTTATTAAACTTGGCTCACCGGCGCATTTGACAGCTGACCTCAAAGAGCTAATGTTGACAAAGGCAGACTTGCCATAGCATTGTTTAATCCTCAAAGAAAATGGATGATGTCTGATGGACAGTTAACATGCACACATGTTTTGCTCCTGGCTGAGGAAAAACAAAATGTGTCCCTAATGAGCAATTCACAATTATAGTGTCAATAAAGAAAAGAAATTCACTCTGCTTTTAAATGCAGTTAGTGCCATCTTTTTGGAGTTATGCTCAAGAAACAACCAAATGGCCAGGAAAATCCCAACTGTCTGGTTATCAGAAAATAGTTCTTTGCCTGTACAGGAATAAAAGAAAAGGCTGAAGGACAAACAAGGAGAAATGACATGAATGAGAGTTAGAGATATATATCTCTCTTTCTCTCATCAGCTGACAGTTCAATCTAGCGTGATGTATCTGGACAACAGACTGCTGATGAGGGCCAAATAGAGTTAACAGCGTTGAATAAACTGCAAAAACTAATGTGAGATGACTTTAAAGTTCTCATTTTCATTCACCATTAGCTCAGTGATTGCTGTAGAGTATTGAGCTTTGCAGGAGTGCCACAAAGATGCTTTTTACTGTTCAATTTTGTGTTACCTGCACACAAAGGATACATTATTTCCCCTGGCAGTCCATATAAAATGGTGGACCAAAAAAAAAACAAGCAATAAAACCATGTAAACTGTATAGTTTGCCTAAAATCCTATGTTACACAGTCGCTGAAAAACAAAAAGGTTAAAAATCAATACGCTATCAACTGTTTAGTAAAAGATCAATACCACAGTTTGAATAGCATTACAGTATGAGTCACAAAGATAAAAAGAAAAGGTTGTTATAGTGTTTTTAAAACACTCAAGTTATACATATTTTGTTTAGTTTGTTGTCAAAAGATCATAGGAAACAGAAGAACAGCTAGTAGCACTCAAAATAACAAAGACCCCTCACTCCTGCAAAGGTTTTTGAAGATATTGCATATTTTAGAAAACTACTCTCTTGTCTGCAAGCAACCAGACAAGAGAATAGCTTTAACCAGGAGAGCTGACATTTGAAGTGACATGCTGCTTTGGTTTTAGCTTTTCACAGCACATTTTGGTCTCACTTTGGACTGCAATCCATCTTTCTGAATTACGGCTCCGGAACAATTGATTCAGTCTTTTTAGTCCCCAGTATATTCCTGTAAAAATCATCATTCCACAGGGACAGAAAACAGATTGAGGAGGACCAAAGAAATAGATTCTAAATACTTCTTAAAATGCAGCTTTAAATCTTTATACTACTTATGATCCAATATTCAATAAACAAAAAACTAAAATCTGGTTCTTGATGTCACTCTAAGAGGGCACAGAGGTCAGAGAATGTACCTGTGCCAGGGTAAAATAAATCATTGGCAAGTAGAGAGTTTAGGTCAAACAATCACCCCTCTGATAATGCATGTCCATGGAGAGCCTGGTGAGATTCATTGCTGTGCTCACTCTGACAATAATAGAGGCTTTCAAAGGCCACAGTCTTTAATTTCTAGTCCCTGCTATCAGGGTTTTTATCCTCGAGAGAGGGGAGGTCAACTGCCCCTGTTCCACAGCCCCATAGCCAGCATCCTGGGCATTAAGGGCTGAGAGAGGTGACTAAGGTCAGTCTGTGATTGCTGCTGGAGATGGCAGGCTGTCGGATCCAGGGGCTCATTGGATCCTTTTCGGACAAAGAGGCTTTGCAGTGCAGCTCCCAGGTCAGTTTTATCAGGGCATCACTAATGGTTATGATATGATCTGTCTAGCATCACTTCCAATTAAAGCTTGCTGGCGGAATGTGGCAGACACTGCTTCCCGTGCCACTGAGGGCTCAGTAGTGTTCAGTGACTGTAGACCATTGTTTGAGCCACTCATTTCAGTGGTGATCAAAGTTTTATTGTGGTTACCACAAAAGGAAGTGGCCAGTGGCCAAGTCTGTTAGATGTGGGGAGATGGAGAGGGTAATCAGTCTTCTTACAGATAGCATGACCAGCCAGCTCCTCATTGCGACAAAGACTAACCTCTTCAATACAATATGAAGCTGTAGCCAAAGGTTATTCTTTTTGTTCAGATAGCCTTACCTTTTGACCAGAAAAATACATCTCTTAGACTTCTTGTAATTTCTAAAAACTTTCTTTGGCCTCACACCATAGCCTCAGAGCTGATATCCCATTCTTGGAGCTTGCCACTTTCAAATGACTGTGACTGCAGCAATACCTTAACAGTGGTAAAGTTTGAACTTGAGATCAATAGTGCAGCGCAAGCCAAAATCCATCAAGAACCTCAAATCTGAATCCAAGTCTTGGCTGGCAGTTGTGCATATGTGGTGTGATGACACAGAAGAGGCCCAGTGAACTCAGCTCTGGGCTGATATGATTTCTATCCAGCAGTGATTATAATCATCTTCCTCAGGTGTGGATCTGAGAAACAAACCATTATCTGTTTGGAAACAGGCCTAGAGAGAACATAAAAATATCCAATGGAGAAAATGCCTAAATACTAATAAAATAACAGCACTTTTCTTTTAAGCTGATTAATAGTTTTAGATTAATAGGTTTGAGATTAACTGCCAAAGTGAAATACCTTGTAACTCCAAAGTCTTGGCCAAATCACCTGCTTTTCAGTGGAAGAAAATTAGACCAAAGATGTGAACCTTGTGATGTGAACTTAAGTTGCTTCCTTGAATTAAATTGATCTTGGCACACTGCAGTAGGGTGAACAGATGTCCCTCTTTATGTGGGACTGCACAGTACTTTCGTCTTTTTGCTCTCCTGTCCCAAGCCTTGAGACAATGTCCAGCATTTTGACTGGCTCTGCAGGACATACACTTTTCTAAAGACCACCCAATGCATATTAAGAAAGCATGGGAGGATTTTTATAGTCAAGGGAAAGCCTTTCTAATACTATGCCAGTCAAGGAAAGTTACAAGTCACCAAAAAAATCACCAACTTTGCAGATTTTGGTGAATATGACGGAAACTACTGCAGAGAAAATTAAGCAGAAGTATGAACTGAGAAATAGTATTTTTTTCTTTTGCAAGTGTTATTTTTCAGTTTCACAGAAAAATGTGGCATGAAGTGAAACAGTATATGTGCTTGTCATAATTGTCTAAAATTACTAAAATTGTCAGATTTTCTTCTTCTTTTGGCTGCTCCCATTAGGGATCGCCACAGCTGATCAGCCGCCTCCATCTGGCTCAAAAAAGGTATGCCAATCCATGGATGCATCCCTACTGAAACTCAAAGATGGTTACCAGATAAAACAGCAGCTGAAATAACAGTGAAATCAAAGAAATTTCTTAAAGCCAATTGTATGAGACCATAAGAACAAATTTGAGCTTTCTTTTATTCTTATTTAATTTACTTAGCAATGGAGCTGGAAGAGTTGCGTTCAGCTATAACTTGCCTTTACATGCTAAATGCCTATCCAGTAAATTCCTCAGTTTATTGTATTTTAAGTTAGGTATAAAATTTTCAGACTGCCTCCCAGCACTGCCCCACATTGTCCCACACAAACACAGTGCTTGTCTCGCATTTAGTTTATTGGGATCTGGTGACCCTACATTGCAGCGGACAAAGAGAGTGAAAAGCCCAACATGCAGGTGCAGTCACATAACTAAACATAAAGTCTTCTCACATGGTCTAAGACATTAAACATCAATTGACTAGCATTTTATCATATTTTTGCCAAACTTCTGATATTCAAAAATTGCAACAGACTTTAATATGAGATTTGCTATGTTACATCAGTTTGTCCCACATGTTGCTGGCTGTCACCTACTTCAATGGTGAACCTCTACTAGGGGTTAGTCAATAGAGTAGATGGTCATAATGAGGCAGGAGCAGCTGCAAGCTCCTTTGATAGAATGAGGTCACTAGAGCGTGAGCCATCAGTGAGCCTGAATGGGGGTTGGTCAAGGGTGGGTCTCACTGAAAAGAACAGGAGACAAACTATTTTGTATTGAAGGAATGTGAGGCTGCGGGCCCGCCTCCTGCTCTTTTTCCAATGCATGTCTGTGTTGAAAATAAATCATTTTAATTGTTCTCGGATTCCCCCGCTCACCATTTTGCAAAATGATAATTGAAACATTAATAGGATGTTAATAGGATGTGTCCTGGTAACCTTTTATATAAATCTTGCCATAACTGAGAATATTCTCCATGACCACCATGAATCAAGAGCAATTAAATATGCATGGAAAAACACTCGTTTGGGAATTTCCTGCATTGCAAATAAGGTTTGACTGAGGAGGGGATAATGGATTGATGTAGAAGACAAACTTTTCCCACATATTTGGAATAAAAAATTACTGCAGTATTGTGCTACTAAGTCAGTTTTTCAGGTTAATGCTAATGAGACTGGTTTCTCTAATATGGATTTTAAAATGCATACTTTGCCCTTCAGTTGGAGGCAGGACTGTACCTTTGGTTCAGGCAAGTTTGTTATGAGGACCCAAGGGTCTAAACACTGCTGAAAGGGCATGAGTAATTCATATGAGTGAGGCAGGACTAGAATAGTGGTTTTGCCCATGAGAAGAGACTTTAGCTGGAAGAAACAAGATCCTCCTTATAGACTAATGGATGTGTTAGCAAGTGTGCTTTCAGACCAGCTTTCATGTTGGCTCCACCAGGGGGTATAGAGGGAATGGCAAATTAATTAAAGAAATGAAGCCAACCTCTTTTTCTTATCATAGAGGGCAGCTGTGTGGCATGTGTGTGTTTCCTCTTGCTTGTTTGCTTCATTCTCTTGCTACAGTGGGGGAAAATGTCCTGCTCTGTATCTAATCTCTGCTCCTCTTTATCAATCCATACCACCTTACTCATGAGAAAGACCTGCTGTCTGTGAGGAGGTGAAAAGTGGAGCCTTTACTGAGTGAAAATTTCATATAAAGTGTTGCAGACTGTCTGAGAATGAATCAAGCTTTGTCTTGCTTTTGAACTTATTTCACAGCTTTTACACCCTTCCACTCAAAGTCGACGAATAAATCAATATTTCAAGTGTGGGCTAGTATTTCAGTGACATCATACTGTTGACTGTGAAAGCATATTAACCACCAGTGGAATGTGAATCTAAATGACAGGCTACATGCTCCTGATCAGTGTCTACACTGTAGTGTTTTGAGAGACATTTGGGGGTGTTAAATCTCTCTAAAATGGCATGTATGACCCACTCTTGCAAATGAAAGAGTGTTATCTGACAGACACTAGCACACACACTCACCTCACTTGTTGAAAGATTCCCAAAGGTCTACTTTGGAAATAATGGAAAAGAACAACAGTGGATGCATGGAATATTAATGAAGGGCTGGAGCCAGCCTCGGTCAAAATTGTTAATATCAATTTTATCAAACAGAGGGGACCTTTGCCCATGTGTTTAAGTTTATGCAGAATTTCCCATCATATTACAGATTTTAAATGTGTTATGGAAAAGTCAAATTACTTCATAAGGGGGAATTTGTTACATATTGCACTCACCTCCCACACTGGCTTACAGATATTGTACTTATTACTGAGATTCAGTGCATATTAAACATTGATGTCAGAGTTGAAATATTGAAATTAAAATTTTGCCTGGTTCATATGTCTCTGGTTTTTGTTCTAGTTTGAATGTATTTATTTGGTCAACAGTATGATGGATAAAATTAAGTTGTGTCAGTGCCCCCCTTCCCTAATGTTAACCCTACTAGTGATTTGAAAACTCCTTACAGTACTCCAAAACACAGTGGTTCAGCAGAGGATTCAAATTTCAGTTCAACTTGAAACTTCACTGGTGTCAAGTAAAAACAAGGAAACGAAGCAGAGAACATTTAATAGTTTAATTATAAGCTGCTGTATACATTCAGTGATTATTCCGATTTTCATGTTGCCAGAAGCCATGGGTGAGACCAGCAAAACATTCAGCTACAAGATCTAGTTTGTTGTATGCAATTTGTCCATTTTCATTCATATTTTTCCACATTGTACATAGTTTACTGCAAAGCAACATAAAACCACATTGCTGATGTGCAACATGGTTCTTCCAAGACCTTAGTTCCTTCTTACATGATTCCACCCAGTCTGTTGTGTGGTGCTCATAGTAGGGGACAGCCCTGTTTATACCACTGTGGTCTCAACCTTAGCTTTGAGATCAGGGGAACACAGATGGTACAGGGTGACAGCAGTGCTGAGTAAAGCTAGTCTGCACATATAATGTCCTCATCTGAGGCTGAAAAAAATCGTTTTCACGTGATAGGGCCCTATAGGAAACCCGACCTATTACAGATTGATAAAATAGGTGGAACCCTGTTACAGCCCAGAGAACACTGGAAGCTGTTCTTTCTCCTTAGATACTAAGATGAAGCAACATCCTGCAATCGTTAAGGTTTTGTTTGCATCTTTTTTGGTTTCTTTTGCTATCTCACTCTAAGCTCATTGAACTGACACACTAATGTTGGTGCTGAAATCGCTTTTTTTGTTGTTTTATTTTAATTTTTTTTGTCTTTTTACATTTTCTGGTAGCCCACACAGAAACTGGATGGCACAAGAACTGACCAATAAGAAACTCTTTACAACAAGGTAGACTGCAAGTCAACAGTTGCCAGGGATCACACAGTAAACAAAAAAATAATAGTCCAAGTTTCCAAAATAAAAAGAAAAACAAATCTGGTTCAATATAAAAGCAAAAGACAAATGAACAAAAGCAAGTTAATTTCAAGTATAACTTACTCATAAAATAACTACACAGCATTAAATATTCTCATTATACATTTTAAATTATTTATAAAATATATTTTGGCATATATGTTTTTTTTTATTTTTGTGTTTGTGTAACAAACGCTACTGTAGCTTCAGTTGAACACCAATGTTTATTCTTTTTTCTCTTGAAACAAAACATTAAAGGGATTGTCACATAACAACAGGTTATTAAAAATGATAATAGTAAACCCTATACAGAGTTTCACATAGCAAGACATGAGTGACGATCCCTTCTATCCTAGCCCCATAGTCAAAAGTCAAAAAAAGTACAAGACCAAAGCACAAAGTTCTAATTTGTGCTCCACTGGCTACAATCAAGGTTGGGCACAGGAGATTTCAAAAGCAGTAAGTCTTTTTTTTTCATACAACGCAGTTTGAACACGAGGATATGTCTGTCCCACTTCCTGTGTTCAGAGCGGCTTGGCAGATAATGAGAGTTCAATCAGCTCCATCCGTGATAAAATATAAATACTGTAAGGACCTCACCGTCTCATGACATGAGGACGTCCTCGGGGATATGCAGAGATAGTCTCTCTTATTAGCCAGGGAGAGGGGCTGATGAGACCGAGAGGCCTCACCTTCCTTCTCCTGAATGCACTGAAAACTTCAGAAGGAGTAAATGGATGATATTTTTGGATGAATCCCATGTGTATCTGTTGTTGCTTATTACAGTGACAGAACTCTATACAAAGGAACAAAAAGCGATTTTGGCAGCTAAAACAGACTGCAAAACCAAAGAAGGCAAATATCAGTTTGTGATACAAAAGTAGTTCAAAAGGCATAACTGTACGTATGAACTGGCACCTCGGGTGTCCAAACTTGTAGAGTTCTGCTTTGGGTCAAGGGCTGGAGAGCCCCATTGGCCGTGTCCATGCAGTCAACAGTAACCTGCCTATCCACTCATTGCAGGCTGACAGAAACAAAACTGAACAAAAAGCAAACAAGGAAAAAGTACTGCGACTACAACAAAGCCACATCCACTACCTGGGCCTGAGCACACAACTACCTGCAGCATACTTCAGTTCATCATCAGCCCAAGCTGGTTTTTGTATACTGCAAATGGGTGTGTCTCTCTACTGCCTCAGCCAGACTTTCTTCTGTGTACACACAGCTATTGCGGGGTATATATAAGTGAGTTTACACTGGATGTGTGTATGCATGTTGGTGTGTGTCATAGAGAAGCTTGCTAAAGCACAATGTCCTTCAGGCGCTTGCTGCTGGGGGATTCCTTGTCTCGGCCATCGTGGAGAAGTGTGTTGATCTCCCTTACTGCTGGCTCACTGTCCTTCCCCTCCGGCTGCCGCAGCAGACTATGGTTGGCAATTCGCTCTGCGTCACGGCATTTAAGTGTATTGTAGGCAGAAGACGGCTTGGACATTGGGCTCTTCAGGTGCACAGGGGAAGTAATGGGACTAGCTGCCTCACGCCCATTGCCAGCTTCACGAACAGCCCCTCCATTGGCCTTGGGGCTACACACCTGAGACTCCTGAGTCCGCTTTCCCTTTATTTCGCCTCGTTCCACATCTTCAGGCCCATCCTTGCCAAAGGTGGCAAAAGTTCTCTTTGTTGTGCCATCCTCATAGTGTGGCACATCCACTGTGGTGGCCTCGATAGACAAAGCAATGACATTACGAGCATGCTCGGGCGACTTGGCACGTGCTGGGACTGGAACACGAGGCATCCAACAGCGGTCAGAGTGGCCTAGGATGCGACACTCATCTTGGCAGTGAAAGCCCTCACTAGGATCTGTGGGGGGAGAGAGAGAGAAAACATGATTGTTATATTTGTTCTTAAAACTAGTTTGATTTTTGACTTTGTACTATATCTTATAATGATTATAATGATAATCCCCTCATGGTGTGCTTATGATTTAGGCATGTCAGAACTGTCTTGACAAACCAGAAGAAAAAAATGAAAAACTATGATGTATTTTGTCTTAATTTAAACAATTCAAGTTAAAGATTTCCAAATGATTTTCTTGTAATGCATTCTATCTACATCAGCTCAAGACTGCAGTCCCTTTAACACTACTCCCTGATAACTAGGGCTGGATGTTTGGGGCACATCTAATATGCCAATTAAATTATGTATTGTTAAATCAAAAGTCCATTTGCAGCTCTTGCATAATTGGGTTTTCTGTAGCAACATTAGATGAAAGGCAGGTTTAAACAGTGCAATCAGATATCTCACAAAGAAAGACACCAGACGAGTTGCGGTGTTACTGCATGGTTCATATCTCTCTCCCTCTTTGTCTCTGTCATCTGGCGCCGGGTTATAAATATGTAATGATGTTTAACGCTGAAGTGAAAAAAAGATTTGTCTGAGTCTGTATAACTGTCTCTTCTGTATTTTGTTGTGTTGAGGGAAGAACATTT
Source organism: Etroplus canarensis (assembly GCA_015106775.1). Taxonomy (NCBI): domain Eukaryota; kingdom Metazoa; phylum Chordata; class Actinopteri; order Cichliformes; family Cichlidae; genus Etroplus; species Etroplus canarensis. The sequence goes on along the minus strand of VUQH01038555.1, from coordinate 83,428 downwards.
AAGAACATTTCTGCATCATTATAACAGCAACAACAAAACAAGCCAAAGTCTTTTACTCAAACTCAAATGCTGTAATTCTTGTTTGTTCTTTAACAGTCAAAAGAGCAGCGCGCTGTTAGAAAACTCCCGTAAACATGATTTTATTTGTCTTCTGTAGATCCAATTTTAAAAAAATGTTCATGGCGTCAGGTTTTTAGTTTTACTTTCAAAATTTCTGGAGAAAAGAAAATAGAACAACCATTTTCCAAAATCTCTATATGAAGCCGTACTGTACTGTTTTCCCTCTGCTCAGATCTTAAGAAGGAACCTGCCACACAGATGCACAATGACATATTTCTTTGCTCTCCTACTGCTTGTTCTCACTCCAAGCAAGAGTCATCCTCCTTTCCAGTGGCCCAAGGTGACAAGAAGGGATCGTGAGAGGGATTGCAATCGACCCAAATGCATACACTTACATCTGGCAATCGCAGCTTGACAGATCACCTAATTAAAATCACTAATGATCTGTTTTCTCCCTTCTTTTCTGCACTCATGAGAGGCACCTCTGCTAACGCCCTGGGGATCGATATTTAAAGACTGGAGACAGGCTTTTCAGGGGCAGATATGCCAGCGTTGTCTCTCATAAAGTATTATCTGATGGGACTGACTGACATATTATGGTAACTGGATAACTAAACGAACAAGTTAAGAATATCATGAGCTGTTTAAACCCAACATGGAGAGTAAAATTCTGTATGAATCACCGCCTTTGGGCAAGAAAAAAAAAACACATATGCCCCCACCAAGAAGGCAGACTATGGTCATGTGGATAAGAATGTCCTGTTGATTGCAAGGGGCAGCTTTTTAAGAAATACAAGATATGGACACAAGTACTGGACCACAGCTCTTAATTACTGAATTCAGGTATTTCAGTCAATCACATTGCCACAGTTGTATTAAACCAAGCAACTAGCCATGCAGCCTGCCTTTACAAACATTTGTGAAATAATGAGTTGTTCTAAGGAGCTCGCTGAATTTGAGAGTGGTACTGTAATAAGAAGCCACTGTTGCAACAAATCAGTTCATGAAATTTCTTTCCTCCTAAATATTCTATGATCAACTAACTCTGTGTTGTATTACTGCTAAATGGAAACATTTAAGAACCACAGCAAATCAGCCATGAAGTGGCAGACCACGTAAGAGTGGGGATCACCAAGTGCTAAGGTACCTAATTTGCAAAACTTGCCAACTGACTTGGTAACTGCAGGGTTTCAAACCACCTCTGGCATTAACATCAGCACCAAAACTGTGCACCAGGAGCTTCATGGCATGGGTTTCCATGGCCTAGCAGCTGCATCACCAAGCACAGTGCCAAACATCAGGTGGAGTGGTGTAAAGCACACCATCACTGAACTCTGGACCAGTGGAACATGTTCTGTGGAGTGACAAATCACACTTTTTTTTTATCTGGCAGTCTAATGGAGTTTGGTGAATGCCAGCAGAACTGTAAAGTTTCTTGGTAGAGAGACAATGGAATGGAGTTGTTCTAGAGTTTGCCTGGGCCAGTCAGTTTCAATGAAGTGAGATCTTAATTCTTTAGCTCACTAAGACAATTTTGACAATTCTACGCTTTTGACTTTGTGGGAACAGTTTGGGGATGGCCCTTTTCTGTTCTTTTCTGTGGGTGTACCCCAGTGCACAAAGCAAGGTCCATCTAAGCGTGGTTAGATGAGTTGGCGTGAAAGAACTTGACTGGCCCTTACAGAGCCTGACCTCAACCCCACTGAACTCCTTTGGGATTAACTAAAACAGAGATTATGAGCCAGTCCCTCTCTCCCAACATCAGTGTCTGACCTCTTCTGGATGAATGGGCAAAAGTTCCCACAGTCACACTCCAAAATCTTGTAGAATGCCTTCCCACAGGAGTGGAAGCTGTTATAGCTGTGAAGGGGTGACCAGCTTCATTGCCTATGGATTTAGAATGGAAATTCATAGAGCTCCTCTAGGCAGAATGTGTCAGTGACCCAATACTTTTGTTCATATAGTTTATGTTAGATGTAGTTCATAGTAACCACTCAAGTACACATGTAATTTAATAAGATATAAAATACATTTTGGAAATATTATTAAAATATTATCTAAATAACAGAGCATAATAAGGCAGTTTTATGTAATTGCTCTACACTTAAACTCATTTGATGAGGCCAGAAAGCAAGTGAAGTCTTAATATTTCCCACTAGTTACATCTTGTGTATATGTAAATTTCAATAAATGCTGATTGGTCCAAGGAACTACAGCGGCAGCAATCAGGGAGACAAAAGACATTGAGTTGCGGGTTTTGTTTAAATATATCCAATCAGAACGCAATATTGCAATCACAACAGAAAGTTTTTTCCAGGTACCAAGAACATAATGAACTGAAAATAAAAAATAAAATAAAATAAAATAAAAAAGCATGATTAGCTTGTTGACTTTAAATCCACTTCAAAGCCTTGTTAACCCCGAGTAACCACTTTGTCTGTAACAATATCTTAAAACTTACTGAATTTTGATGTTCTTCTCATAACATTGAAGTTAACATTAATGATGCTTTAGGCAGTCTTTTTTGTCGTGGCGATGTAAAGGATAGTTAGAAAGATTATGGTTTAGTGTGAGTATTTACTACTCTGATTTGAAAATATGTTTAATACATACTCAAAAGTTGAGCTCTATATTTAAAAATCTGAAATTTCTCCCAAAATCTTGTTTTGCATCTTTGATAAAGCAGACCTTTTTCTCCACTGATTAAAAATTTACAAGCATCTTGATAATGAATGCAATTTCCTCTAAACACTTTGGGTTATTTCTATAGCCTAAAGCACTTTCTAAGGCATGAAAAGCCTTGAGGCACAAAGAAACATACACAAGTTTTATGCTCTCTACTGAGCTTTGCATGCATATGCAGTGAATGCCATTTTCTCTCCTTTCCTTTAGGGGTCCATGAGCAAGCGACTGGGTTGTAAATGACATTGTTAGGAAAGCCAAGTGCTATTAACACACACATCCTGCCTCTCCGCACCGCTTCATAAAACGCAGATGTTGCTCTAAAAGACCCCCAAAAAATGGAGGAGACAAAATTTAAATGATAAAAGTAACAGGCCATCGACCTCTAACAAAATGTAATCTCCTCCCATTAAAAGAAAAGAAAAAAATGAGTTTAGTGTAATATTAGGAGATGAATTGAAGGCTTTTACAGCAGTACTTCGATCTGGAAGTCAACAAGTACAGAAAAGGAGACAGTGAAGGCCCTCCTGCGGTGAATGGTATTCAAAGTTATCAGGAGAATAAGCTTGCCAATCAGTTCCAGGAACAGATTTAAAGTACAGTACAGAGCAGGATGTCACTGAGAGCATTTCCGATCCATGATTTGATACCTATTAATTACGGAGGGAGCTCCACCAGGAGGCAGGGGCTGCATTTGGGGATTTTTTGTGTTGTGCATTTAAAATACAACATCATGTGAGAGTAGTCAAGTCCAAAAAATATATATCAGGAACACAACGCTGTTATCACATCAAACATACTGCTCTCCAATGCTGACTTAAGGCCCAAAGGCTCCAGGGAGCACTTTAAAAATGGAATCGAAAAAATAAATAAAAACTGCCACTTCAAATGCAAAAACCAAATTCTCCTGATAGGGCTGTCCATGTTTTTTCTGTTTGTAGTTACCTGGAATAGAATCACTTTGCATCAGCACAGGGAGAAAACCCACATGTTTCCTGCCATTTCATCTCGCATCTGTTGCCTGCCCGCAGCTGATTCAATCCTGTCTATTTGCCTCAATCAGATGAAGGCGTCTGAACTTTAACTTGGAGCAGACAGATCTTTAGTTTCAGCGTGGGAATCCCACAACCCGACAAGCTCATTGCTCAGTTTGCCCTTGTGCGCTGCATATAACGATCCCTTCATGTTATACAGCTGCAGGTGCTATTTGTTTGCTGCTAATGTAGCAAAAAAAGAAGAATCAGCAAAAGATGAAAATCCACTGACACAAAAGGGAAGCGATGTGTTCACTGAGTGAGGCACCTCCCTGTATAACTCCCTGAGCTTTCACCAGCTATTTTGCGTCCTGTTTGGCTAACACATGGAGCCTGACTTGGAAAACACAAGCACTTATCCCTCCAAAAGTAGCGTACACAGCCTCAAGGTTGAAAACAGTGATGTAATCCTGTAAAATCAGCGTAAGTAGCAGCAAGAAAAGCGAATGCCAGATTGCTGGGCCAGAGACAGGGTTGAATGGATATGAACCCAGATTCAGGTGGGAAAAAAACCCCTCGTTCTGTATTTCTTAGTTTAACTACCACAGGGCTACGGGGAATTACAGCATGACACAATTCAGTCAGTTTGGTTTTACAGGATGATAACCCTAAAAAGAATCACTAACAACAGTGCAGGAACAGCAGTATGGTATGATAAATCATTTTACAAAGAATGCCACTTTTGTCTTAAACTACCGTTTTGTATTTCCTCTATATTCTGACAATTTAGTAGTAGCAGAAACAATGGCTTTCAATTGATTTTCCTAAGATAACAGATACTACTGAACAGGCAGCCAGACAGTATAATGCAGGCTACAGCTTCCTATGATGTAGCTGTTATAAAAGGAAATAATGTAGACTAATTTAAACCTCGACATGCTTTACTTGTGGCCTCCCCAGACTTTGCCAATTCCCTTTGATTTTTTTTTCATGTTTTTCTGTTGTTACCTCATTGTCTTTGATATTAAACCTCATTAAATATTCAATAACAAAGCTATCAAATATAGTCTTTAGTATGAAAAGACAATTATTATTCAGCTCTGTTGACTGAAATGGCAAACAATAATACTGTCAGTATGCTTTGTGCCCCTTTTCTTTTTTGTGTGAGAGGAAGAGTGTAAGATCCAAAAATTTGCACATAAGTTACATAAATGTGAACACAATCCCAGGGACCCTTTTCAAGGGCAGCCAACACTTCTTGCAATATCGGAGTGGTGTACAGAAGGTTTTCATTTGCTGCTAAAATGTCCAGTTTTCTGATCTCATCTTGGTATTCTACAGTATCTTTGACAGTGAGAGGGCTGTTTTCGAATTGCTCTCCATATTAATTTTCCATCCTGGCAGTCACATGGCAAAGTATAATTAAATCTAAATTGCTACAACAGAGTCTTGATGGAGTCTGTAATGCAAAAGCTGATGAAAGCATCACAATTTAGGAAAGAAAATATGACAATATAGCACTGGCAAAATAGAGGCTGACTGTCTATGATGGGTTAGTGTTCAGAGTTCAAAGTGGGCTCAAGACCTAACAGATTTGGCCCTATCTGATCCTAACGCTGCAAAATGGAGCTTAACATCTAGTCTGTCCTAACTACAGCAAAGGACAGTTCTATGACCAGCTGAGGCTGAGGCTTGGCCAAGCAGCCTCCTACACTACTCACAAGGGAGAGTCCAAGCACTGCTGTCATCCCAGCCAGCCAATTCAGTCTGTGGGCCATAAATCAGCCTTGAGGCTTGGCTCCTGCGGGAGCAGCAAGATGGAGTGTGATGGTCTTGTTTTTACAAACAGTAGAGGGGCACCCTTACTGCGCCACGTAAGCCATCATTCTCTGCACAGCATCGAGTCCTCTCCTTCTCCCTACAGCATCTGGTTCAGTCACATCAAGCTATCCCCCCCCTCCCCGAAACCCTCTAATTCATCCCTCACAGCTCCCTGCACAAGGCCATTCTTTATGCTTCCCCTCCTTCTGTCCTCCTCTTTCATCTAATCAGTTCTACTGTCTCACATACATTGATGTAATTAAATGAATCCTTCACCCAAAAACCTTTCTCTCATTTCTGCCTATCTGTTCAGAATTCCTTCACTTCTCCCGGTCAAATATTAATTGTCAAGAAAATTAGACACACTGTGTGGCCTTGTTAGTACCGTCTCATGACTGTTGAAGCCTGGGGTTCATGTGGCCTTGGTTCTATTTCTGAGCATTAGTAGCAGTCAATTTATCAAGAACAAATTCACTGTCTAATACTTCCAGCAGTGCAGTGTCTGACAGCTTGTCACTTCTACCAGGCCTACTTCTGTCCTCCCAAAACCTGATGTAAAACGGCAAGATAACTTAATTTTGAGCCAGTCTTACCATCTTTTTTCTTTGAAAATACCTGTCAATAATTGTTCTAAATGCCAGCAACAAGTTTTGCCAGATTCTGAAAATTTTTACTTCCACTACATGTTCCTTCCCTTGCTGCTGGCCCATCCAGCAAAGCTAGAGCTTATAATGGGTCCGGGTATAAAGAATGAATTTCCAAACTGGTGTTGACAAACAATGCACTAGCTTCTAAATTGGTACAAACAGCATCTGTTTAACAGCTGTGTAACAGCAGCAGGATGAAAAAAGCAATCGCTGTGTTGTTTTATAAATCACTATGTCATCGCAGAGCGCTGTTTTGTTCAAAAGCAGGACCACTAGCCAATGGACTGCTTGATGTAGTGGAAACGATGTGAGCTGGTTGTCATTATGACATACGTGGGTGGGCTGGTTTCCATGCCCTGGCAACAAATACTATTTTGCTGCGAGGATTCTCTCACCTTATTGTGCCCTACTCCTACCATAACTGGCTCCTAGAGGTTGCAGTGTCTCAGCAACAGTTTTAAATGGCTCTGAAAGTATTACCCTTGGCTCCGATCATGACATAAAACAAGACTTGAAGGGGCATGATTTAAAGTGGTCAAGTCTTGTGTGAGCAGATATCAGAATTTATGCCCTGGTTTTCATACATTACATGAGCCAGTGACCATTTAACTCTCTCAACAGGCACTCTGGACTGGATTTAACCCAGACAGACAGGCATAAAGATCTAAGTCTGGCTGCACACAGCTGTACTGTGTTAAAGACGTAGTACAGAGTTTCTTAGGATAGGCTCCATCAACAAAACAATACACTTACAAGCCAATAACATACCAGAAAACCTGTAAGAAGGCAAATATCATGAAGTCTTCAACCACACTGTCAATCCAACCTCATACAGAGATTTGGTAAACATAATTACACTCTCACAGTGTACTCTCACAGGTCTTGGCTCTTTCAATCAAACCATTGTTCTTAGGGCAAACTGGTGTTATTGCATGCTAGAACAACTTTTCGCCACTCTAGCTGGGAGAAAATACATATAGTAGCAACATCACCATCTCTGGAACAATGCATTGGATGTCTGAATCCCCCAAGGGAGCATCCAGCAAGGGTCCCCAGGCTAGACCCCTAAGCCTACCTGGGAGCACAACTCCCCCAGCTCACTGAAAAAGTCCCAGGAAATACGTGCAGATGATAAACACAGCTTTCCTCACCACCCCTACTGCTGTTAAAATATATTTAATTCTTAAAGGCAAAGATTTATGTTATTAAAGATTTTTATTGATTTTATTTGATTATTTGTTTGCTTTCTTAGCACAATTTTCTTTTTTTTTAAGTAGAAATACATGCCATTGAAGCTAGAATCTCACAGGAATATTGTAATTAGGTGAACAAGAAAAGTGGAGTTGCCAGAACTCTTGCCATCTTACTTGATAAAATCACTTAATAACATTCAAAAAGCTATTGAATCAAGCTGCCTTGATATTTTGAGTTTTTCAATTTTTTTACAATGTACTATGCATGTGGTTTTATCTTCTGCAAGATAATGATGCCAACCATAAAACTGTCATCAGAACAAGAAATCAGTTTAATAACCTTACTGGGGTAAATTAGATAGTTTTGTGGCTATATATAACATTCCCAAGAAAAAACTAATCAGGGCTTTAATTCAGTGATGAATTTCATCAGAGAAATTTCAACTTTGGATTAGAAGTGTTTTAAATGGATGCCTATTTTACAATATGAACAAGAATGCAATTAAAGTCAAAATGAATATTAAACTTGGGCCCATCTAGTTCAGATAATTTGACATATTTCCAATTAAAAAGGCATTTTGTTGGGAAAGATCACGCAGGGAAGAATGTCTTAAAGGTGTCAGAGACAGAATTGCAATCTTGCTTGACTGGGAGAGCACTTAAAGTATGTACAAAGATTTGCTGTAGTATTTTCACATTTCTAAATTATCAACAAAAATTGCAACACAGGTTATCGTATGGTTAAAGTTACACTTGGTTCTCTGCTACTGAGTTCCCGACTTTCAAAAAATGTGTTCTACACTGATTATATTAGGCATCGTATGAATTTAAATATTTTGTTTTACTGTGACGTGATCTTCTCTAATAGAATGGCACAGCAAATTTTGCCTTTGTAAATTCTGAGCAACCAAATTGCCCTTCTAATGATGAGCTTCAAATTAACCTGTGCTCAGGCACTCAAGGCCTCCAACAACAATACTATACGCCCCTCAAACTCAGCACAGCAGGCTGCCGGCATCTCTGCTGCAAAACTGCCCACTCCGCAATGCCAGCCAGACTGCCTGCCTGCCTGCGTGCCTGCCTCTGTCTACTTGGCTCGTTTCCCCCACAATGCATCAGTAGAGGACATCTTTAAATACACTGGAACAAATGCGGCATTTCTGTGTTTAAGCTTGACCGAGCTAGCGAGCTAATTTGCTCCTAAACCCTTGAGTCTGGGAGAAGCAAAGGGGCACACTCTTAAATTACATCAATGAATGGGGTTGGAGCATAGATGAAAGCTACTGTATGCGATGAGCGGGGCTCAAGAGGAAAAGGAGAGTTAGTTTAAGGATGGAAGCACTAAGGACCATTATCATGTCAATACTGTGAGATAAAACAGACGTCACTATGATCTAAGACTGACAATTAAATATTCTTTAATGGAATTGGAAGATTTATAAACCCTAATAAAAGTGTAAGGAGAAAAGGAAAACAGAAAGTGCTAATGTCATGGTAATATAACACCGGAAAATAGAAAACATTAGTTTTTGGGGTTTGGGGTAATTTTTATTCCCAAATGCCAAGATTTGAAAATGCAGTTTTTATTTATTTATTTTTTTATTCAATAGAATTAAAGGTTTTGAACAATCTGTAAACAGAAGAAGAAAGAAAAGATTGTACTTGCACCGATTTGCCAAGAGGAGGCATTTCTCATAGTGATATTTTCTGATTACTTTTTCACCTCTTAAGTGCTATTTCTTTTAGCCATTTGAAATAAGCACTATCCTTCAGCGCTTGTCAGTGTATCCAAACAAATGGGATGGCACACCGGGCAGAAAACCAATATCTTGGATTTCCTCTCCCTCTGTGAGCTTCTGCTTTGCCTCAAAAGAGTGACCTTACATAATTAATATAAAGTGAACATGACTGAATATGAAGCCACATTATGCTATCCAGGACTGTTTTATATTCCATTTTATCTTGTCACAGGAGCACCAGCATGGTTCCTACTCTCTCATGTCCTTATGTTTTCTATTTTTCTTTTTCCTTTTAAAAAATCAATTTCTCAAAATAGGACACTGTATCACAGTGATTGTGGAGGTATGTAGTGTGATAGGCAGGTTATTAATACAGTAAGAGGAGGTGGAACACCATGGGAAACAGGTCATGGCTTGAAAAAACAAACCCACCATTTTCCATCCAACCACATTGACAATGTCACTGAGCAGCAGATAACAGAAATAAGAAAAACACAGCAAGGCCTCCATTGCGTATAGATGCATTAGATTTATACCTACTGGGTAGAGGAAAAGCAAGCGGGAGGCCTTCTAACACTTTTTAATGCACTCCCATTTCTCTGTCACAAAGGCCAATCTGTTTGGCATCTGGGAGGCATTCTGATTCTCTCCCAGGTTCTCCATTATCCACCACAGTGAGGTTTGCACCATGATACCACTTAATATAAGGCAGTCAGAACCAATGTCTGTAGCATTAGCCACCCACCAGCCAGTGCTACACTATATAGAGGATTGCCACTAGTGAGGCAGTCCATGAGAAGCGCTATGGCTTGTATCTAAGACACAGATTGAAATGGAGGTGGAAGACTGGCCTGAAGAAAAGAGAAGGAACTAATAAGCACATCTTTTCTGATTTAAGGAACATGACTATAGCATACATAAGGATGATGGCAGGGGTCTGACACAGTGGTAGTAATTGGATTTCTCAGCCCCTGTGCCCACTCATGATAACATGCTGAGCTGTGACATGAAAAGTCCTTATGTGTGGCGAGAGAGCAAGGTGCAGCAGAGTGGAAGTGACAGGTGTCAAAGATCCAATTCCCTTGCTCCTCTCGATCCTTGAGTTCCTTTTCCTAGGGACAGGTGAGGAACAACCGAGCGAGTGGTAAAGCAAAACACCAAACTTGACATTCAGTTGCAAATCCAAGCTAGTTAAAGCTATGTAACGTGCAGCAAAGGAGAAGGAGGGGGAGGAAGGGTAGTATTCGTGGGGGGTCTGTGAGCACTGTGGGTATAAGAGGTCACGGCCTGATTGCTTGCTTTATTTATTTTCTGATGCTGATGTGAGCTGAATACAGAAGAGCGCTGGATTTCTAAGATGAGCTGGAGAACACACAAAGGAGGCTGAGACCCCCACTGTAGATCTTGTGGGGGGGGGCAGTGTCTGGCCGCAGTCCCCTCCCTGTCCTCTCTGTGCATTCTGAACTCATTCTTAACAAGGACTGCATGAGAAGAGCTCCATCATTAAAAAGAGCCATTCTGAGATATGCCTGTCTGCCATTAAATGTAACAACCGACCTCTCTCATTACCTTTTATCCTCCCTTTTAAAGAGGTGGGGGACAGAGTGGTATAAAAAGTCAAATTTGGCTGGCAAGATGCACCCATTGAGTGAATTCTGTATCCTGTTCAATTTTACATAAAAGGAACAACCTTAAAGCCTACAGGAATTTATCACAAGCATTTTTGGGGATACTGAAAAACCTAATTTTGCAACTAAGCAGATTAAAGTAACAGTTACTGCAGTATTTACATGTTTCACACTAACCTGATTTTACACAATATACAAATGTAATATGATAATTAGGTTAATGCCAGAAATATATGTGGTAGCCTTAAGGAAACATCTTATTAGTAGCACAATACGTTATTAGGCAGCCTTTGTGGGTGTTTTTTTTAATGCTGGTGAATTTACTTAATTTGATTATCCACCACCGCCAGCTATGCCACGATGTAGAAACACCACCATAAGTCCTACTCAGTTCTTGACCTTTCTAGCAAGTGAACTAAGTCCAAACAGACCAACTACAGTGTGTGCATGCCAAAGTAATTCAGATTAAACTTGATGCGTTGTTCAGGCTGTGCATATTACAGTTTGAACTTGACTCAAAATAGAAGACCCCATTAAGATCAGCAGCAACATATGCTCCTTTAACCTGAACTACTAGGGTGCATGTTAATTTACTGAGTCAGGAATAAACAGAGCACAGAGGATTATGAAGATGTGTTGAGAGACAAAATGCCTGCAAGGGCAAGTGGAACCTGGTGGCCAAGAAAAGGCTGGGGGATGCTGTCTGCATCTACACACAACTCAGCAGCTTCTCTCTCTCGGTTACTATGAGCTCACTCTTTCATCAATAGTTTATAATCTGGGTTACTAGCAGCCACACAGTGCCTACCATTATTGAGACTGTCTCAAAATGTTCAATTACAACATACTGAGCTCATCTCTGCAAGGTCATCTAGGGGACAGAGAGGGGAACACTGACACTAATTGGTAAATGAAAGATAGTAATGATAGTCATGGTTTTCTATGACTTCTCTTTAACCTCTGTTTAACTTCTAAGTGCAAATCCAATGAGCACGATCTTCCATACTGTTTTACAGTATATGCAAAGTCTCAGGAAGAGAAATTCAGCATTTTAAAAAGTAAAATGATACAGAATAAATCACTCTCACTGAATATACATGAGGAGAGCAAAATATGGAAATATTATAGCACTCTGCCTGAGGTAGTAACCTTTTGTTGCCACAACTGAGAAGGACGACATAACTTTACATATCACTGCTACATATTCCATCTGAGCTATAATGTTGACTGGAGAACCAAGGTGGTGAGAACTAAGATAAAAATCAGGATGGAGGAGACAAAGGCATTGGGGGTAGATAGTGAAAGGAAAGAGAAATAAAACAGATGAAATCTCAAGTGGATTAAGGAGGCTGGAGGTGTAGGGGTTTTTTTTCCCACAGAAAGGAAGTAATAGGGGTTAAAAAAGAAATGCACATTGCTGCAGCACAGGAGACCCCCCTCTTTCTCTTCCTCCCTTACCCCAGCTGCAGTGATAAATGTCTCTTTGTATTCTGGACAGAAAACTGTGGGCTACAATGTACTTGTCAAAAGACAGCTGATTTTCCCCTTAAACAGAGCAGAATATATTCTTAATCTTTTCTTTCACAGAGGGAGAAGATAAAAGAAAGGCCTCGTGCCAAGACACATAATGCCCAGAAAATCTCTCTCCATTCACTACACGTTTGTGTGGCATGCAGTTATGAATGTGTTCCTCAGTGTACAATATATGTGTTTGCAGCAGGTGTAGATATAGCATGTGCAACTGCATGCTATTTGTACTTTTCCTAAATTTCTCAGCATCCTTAATCCCCGCAGTGAAGCCATAGTTCCACTATGAGGGCTCCTAAATGGAAGTCAGTGCTACAGGTAATGGAGCTGATTATAGCTATCTGGGCTACGGGCCAGCTGCCAGACTCTGCCCTGCCTGGAGGGAGCACAGGCCGCCTGGTGTCTGATATCCTGGGATCCCTGTAATACAAGCCTTGCTTTGGCAGTCACTCTGTGACTATCCTGCCCACTTCCAGCCACACACCAAGGCTCCTTGAGTTTTTCTATATGTATAGTATGTCCTCATCAGGCTGTTTACTCAACATAGTATTAGTTCAGAGTTGTATCATTTCAGCAACAAAGCTGCGGTAAGTCATGCTTTTAAAGGAGGTTTATAGGCTCATGATAGGCCCTCAAATTGTCAGCAGAGGATCAGGATGTGCTAAACAAGGCGCAGAACAGTTCTGGTGGCCAACCTACTCAAACAAAGTGCGTTCCTTACCCACAGACAACAATGGCTAATAAGCTGGGGGTGCAAATACACCCCCCCAGCAGCATCATAAAAACCTGTGAGCTCACCAGCAGCCAGTACAGTTAATATTGTAATCACTTTCTCTCATTTCCGCTAAAACTCACAATTAGGATGTTAAAAGCAGTGTTGAGCATAAAGTGTAGCATAAGAATATGATTCATTTATCATTCAAAGCAAGACAGCAATGTAATACATGCAGCATCTCAAAATAAAATAAGATATAGAAAAGAAAAACAGCAACATAAAGTGTTTAAATTGCATAGAATAAAGCACACACACAAACACACCCACACTGATCAGGGATAACATCGTGACCACCTGCCTGAGATTGTGTTGGTCCCAATTTTGCTAACAAAACACCCCTGACCTCTTGAGGCGTGGATTCCACTAGTCCCCTGAAGGTGTGCTTTGGTATCTGGCACCAAGCTGCTAGCAACACATCCTTTAAGTCCTGTAAGCTGCGAGATGGGGCATTCATGGATCGGACTTGTTTGTCCAGCACATCCCACAGACGCTTAATTGGATGGAGATCTAGGAATTCGGAGGCCAAGTCAACCCCTCAAACTTGTTGATGGGCTCCTCAAACCATTCCTGAACCATTTTTTCTTTGCGGCAGGGTGCATTATCCTGCTGAAAGAGGCCCTAGCCATCAGAGAATACAGTTTCCATGAAAGGGTAAACATGGAAACTGTATTCCTTGCTTAAGTAGGTGGTACGTGTCAAAGTAACATCCACATGGATGGCAGGAGCTAAGGTTTCCCAACAGAACATTACCCGAAGCATCACACTGCCTCTGCCAGCTTGCCTTCTTCCCATAGTGCATCCTGGTGCCATGCGTTCCCCAGGTAAGCACCCGGCTATCCACGTGATGTAAAAGAAAACATGATTCATCAGACCAGGCTGCCATCTTCCATTGCTCTGCGGTCAAGCTCTGATGTTCATCTGCCCAATGTTGGTGCTTTCAGCAGTGGACAGTGCATGGGCACCTTAACTGGTATGTGGCTATACAGCCCCATACGCAACAAGCTGCAATGCATTGTGTATTCTGATACCCTTCTATCGGAACCAGCATTAACTTTTTCAGTAATCTGAGCTACATTAACTCATCTGGATCAGACCACACGGACCAGCCTTCACTCCCCACGTGCATCAGTGACCCTTGGCTGCCCATGACCCTGTTGCTGGTTCACCACTGTTACTTCTTTGGACCACTTTTGATAGATATTGACAACTGCAGACTGGTATCACCCCACAAGAGCTGCATTTTTTTAGAAGCCCTCAACCAGTCTTCTAGCCATCACAATTTGGCCCTTGTCAAACTTGCTGAAAACCTTACGGTTGCCCATTTTCCTTGCTTCTAACACATCAACTTTGAGGACAAACTGATAACTTGTTGCCTAATATATCCCCCACCCACTAACAGATGCCATGTATGCCATGATGAAGACATATTCAGTGTTATTCACATCACCTGTTAGTGGTCATATGTTACGCCATTTTGGTGTATATGAGTAAATGTGGCCAATAGTCTACAGTGCTATGAGCGGTATATACAGTCCATTTTCAATTTATGACATGACAGTTGTGTGTTTAAAACTTGGTTAATCAAAAATGTGACGTTCTGAGTTTACTCACAAAGTCACAGGGGGCACTTTGTCATCATGTCGATGTTAACAAGCACATGGTTAACAGGAAAAAAAACAAGTTCTACCATCCTGCTCTAAATTAAAATTACTACACCTCCCCCTTTTTTCATGCCAAAATTCTTTGACGCTTGGAGGGCTTTGTCAAGGGCCAATTCCTGAAATGGCTTCCCCACACTTGGAAAGAAATGTTTTTAACTGTAACAGGTAACAAAATATAAGAGGTAATATTTCAAAAAACATGCAAGAACCACGTAAATGAGAAGCTGCATTTAATGGAGAAATTGTATTGCTAAAGGTACCTTTTGCAATCAGGATATCTGTGTTTGCAACTGTCTCTATTTTACTTGTTTTCATTTGCTGTATCGTACCGTGGTGGGGTGGTAAATATTTTTTTCATTAGGTTTGATTTCAGTTCAAATGGGGCTGCATTCCCCAAGTCATCCAGCCCTCTGTTTTATCCCAAAGTCTTTATTACTGCTTGTTTTGTATTATGGTGGAGAAGGGGTCGTGACATGTGGTGACCTCAGAGAATTAAAAACACAACAGTGCAGTTATAAAAATGGCTGCTGCCTCAGTTCCTCAGACAAGGGCTAGAATCAATCTGAGCCACAAAAAGCAGGTAGACTGAAGACACACCACAGCTCTGCTTCTTGAAATTCACTCTATTTCCCCCGACTCATAGTATTTCACTCTTGTGCCATCTCTCCATCTCCCCCTCCTCTCGCTCTCTCTCGCTCTTTCCCACTCCTTCCCTGATTAACCTTTAAAGACACACACTTGCAGCCTCACACACACTCAGTACACTGTGTACACACTCTTAGATGGGTTTAAAATTCAGGTACTCTCCCCTCTCCCTTTATTACACACTCGGCCCCCATCAACTTCTGCACATTACCTGTTCTTAATCTCCCTCCCTCTGTCTGGGATCATCCTGATCCCCCTGTTTTCCCATCTGCTGTCGATTGGGGCCCAGCTTGGCTAGGTGTTCAACAAACAACGGTGATTCACTTGGTTTCTGCGGAGATTATTAACACACCTAGCATGCCACAGCATCATGAATAAGCAATGGAGATCCGGAGCCCTATTTTCTCTCTGCTTCTGTGTTTCCTCCCTCTCTCGCTCTCCCTCTCTCTCTCTTGCCCTGCCGCGTTGTGAACTGAATGCCAGGATTGTCTAGAAAATGAGCTGTCAGTGGAGGGCCTGCAATGAGATACATCAGGCTCATTGTGAGCCCTAGAAAATAATGAACTATTCCCATTTCTCTCTCTGATATGTTCAATACGCTATCCATGACAAGTGCAAAGAGATAAGCAGTCCCCTCTTGAGCTGATTAAATACACTGGGTATATTCAGGAGAGCTTTGGCAGAGCGTAGGTTCAGGGGATGCCATTATAAAATTATAACATTACTATATGTAAGCAGTTGATGGTGAAAATTAGGAACATTTATATTTGTGTCTGTGTTGGTGTGTGCGGCTGAGAAAAAAATGCTTGCAGCACAGTTTGCAAAAAAAAAAAAATAGTTAACAAAAAATGCCAAATTTTCTAAAGTTCCTCTTTAGGTGTCTTCATTATTTTTTTTTAAATAATTTGTTGATTTACTTAAGGCCTCAGCATTTATTTTAATTCAGAAAAAAATGAAAGCAGTGTTTACTTTAAAGAAGCAGCCTTTCCTCACACAGTGTGATATATAAAGAAAAAAAATCATATCCTTTAAATGGTAATGGCCTGTTTTACTGGGTCCAAAAAATCAGTATTAGTCAGCTCTGTTTTGTATTATTAGATGTAATGTCAATATGACCGAGCCAAGCCTTCACACTCACACAATTTTATTCAGCAATGTAAACATGACTAAAAAAAAAGATGAGCACAGATGGACACAGCATGAAATGACATTTTATTTCCTTTTTTTCCCCTTAAGTCTCCACACCTCAGAGGCAAAAATCTGCATCTAGGTTGTTCATTACAGAGTTCACTACACCTGCTTGCAAGCATTCTTTGGTGTGTTTGAGCATGCAGCGTGTTTGCACTTTATCTTCCTTAATGCTTGTATTGCACTGAGCTCTTTGTCACTGTCAGCCATTTTACCTCCACTGGTTCCACATTAGATTAGACAAATCCAAATCAAAATGGATGGTCCCAGTATAGAGTTCGTATGTTCATCTAATCATAAAGTATCATACCGCAACATGTGTCATTGCCAGCCTGAATCACAACAAGAGTTTTGATGCTTAATTCAATCAAATGTTGTTTGAGAATCAGTCAAATCCTCTGGCACATACACAGTTACCTTGGAGTGAGAGAAAGAAAAAAAATCATTCCTACCTGTCAGAGAGATTGTTTCTTCTTTTCCTCTTTTTATTTTCCCTTGCTAAGACTGCTTACTAGACTCAGCTCATCTCTCAATCTCTGTCTCCCTCACACACAGACTCTCTCTCCCCTTCTCGTGTTGTCAGCACAGCCCTGTTCCTGTTGCCTTCCTGATTCTGACACCTGTCAGCATTTTCGTTAGTAGATCAGAGAACTGCAAACTAGAAATGTTCCCGTGGTGAATTTAGGGCAAGTTTGCAGCAGAAACATGTGAGATGCCTTTACTCTTTCTTTAATTCAACAGGGAAAGGGAACTGCTTGACTGGCACAAAGTTGGGAGATGTGGGTTGGAGATGTTTGCAGTCAGTAGATGGAAACAGGAGAAAAAAGATGGAGAGACATATGGAAGGAGAGAGAAAAAGTGAAAGAAAAGGTGGGGGGAGCTCAAATCAATTAGGAACAGTGAAACCCTGTGGATCTGCTGATGGAAGAAGGGAATATGGAGAAACCTGCAGCCCACGGAGGGGGCTTCCATTCCTGGGTTCCAGCTTCAGGCACACACCCATAGGGAGCTAACAGAAAGATGAGAGATATTCTCTAGAGGTGGAGGCCAAGGAATATGTCAGAAATAAAAGAGGCCTGTTCCCTGCTCTGGCTAATTGAGCAGTCTTGGATCCCTTTGAGTCTAATAAGCCAGAAGGAAGAGATTTTATTTGAAGAACACTTATACATTGACCTGGAAACAATTCCAAAACTGAGATCACAAAAATCTAAACCCACAAATCGGACACTGTAAAAATGACATCATGCTCTCCTTTTCCCTCCTGCAGAGATAACTTGAGCAATTTAACAATACATGAATCTTAATCCTTGAAAACCAAGGCTCATCCATATCCGGGATGAATTAAAGTCTGAGCTATGACAATCAAAGGACCTAAAAAAATAGATTAAGCTTCCTTTGTCACCAACCCCTTTAGAGTCTGTTCCCTTTGCTTCTTCCTGACACTAATAGTTCTACAGAGCCAAAGCTAGCATGTCGTACATTTTAACCAAATCCCCTAACTTCACAGGCATGCCTATAAAGATAAAGAAGAATTTATTCTATATAGCTCTTCTTCTCAATTTATAGTTGCAGCAATATCATCCATTTTTATTCTATTGGCAGATATGAGGGAGCCATTACATGTTAAAGATATCTCTTCCTTTATAGATTTTAAGAGATTTAATGTAATTTGTTCTTCAGATACTTCCTTAATCTAATCCACTGGGTGAGGATAGTTAAGGTCAGGTTTTCAAAAAGAGCACGCACGCCTCTTTAAATTCTTGGCAGGGATTCAACAAATTCTCTCAGATTTAAGTCTGAAATCTCTCCACAAGCACTTCGCTGAAAGTTACCTTCGTACTGGCTGGTGCAGGAATAATGAATAGTGTTGTTGAAACTGCATTACTGGAGAAAAAAAACATATAGCAGATGGGAAAAAGCCAAATATCAAACTCCTAAATTGCCTCAGAAGGGAAAAATGCCCAGGGTGATATGGCACTGGGTTAGTTAGCAGCTGAATCTCGTCACACAAATGGATTCCCACATGAAAGCCAACAAGATGACATGGATGCAGGGTCTTTGTGTAAAGGTAACGGCTTGTCTCCTGGGCAAACAACGTCTTTACATGACACTGGGAATAGTAAACATTTGCACTGTAAAAGCCCGAGAGTTTAACCCAACCTCCCTTCCCTTTTCAGCTTCCTTTTGTTCTCAGCGTTTATCAGCACAAGAAAACAGAACAATAAAAAACACAGAAAAAACAAGCCTCTTCTATCCTTAGTTTGTGCGTGTTGTTGTCCTTTGGCAATTGCAGTCTCTCAACTTGTTTTCTGCTTTAGCTTGCAGGAGAGGTGCACTATACAATACAGTTACTCCCAAAAGACATCTAAACAGCAGGGTGTTTAGTGAACATGCCTATTTGTCTTCTGAAAATTCCCCCAGTCACTCAATCAGACTGGCAGATAGTGTCCATTTTTGCCAATTAGGACAGATGAGCTCACAATAAAACCCAGTTTTTGTTGCAACCACTACACTTCTCATATTCTACAAACCTGAACTGTTCTATGGCTGCCTTTTGTTCTGAAGTCAGTTTGCACTGAGGAAGAAGAAGCATGAAAATGAAAGAGCTGGTGTTCTCTTGAGGAATGACAAAACACCCCACAATGATACTGTCAAATCCTCATACAACAGGAGAGACAGAACTATTGAACTGTGCTTCATGCTGAACCAGCCCACCATGTCATCCTACCATGCCCTTTAACTGTGTAATTAGACTGTTGAGCTTGTAATAGACTGATGATTTCATTTGCAATGTCATTACATTTCTGCATGTGTCCAATGTATTTATTAGCTACGCTATATGGACAAAAGTATTGGGCCACATCTTTGTCATTTTCTAAGAGCTTACTGAATTCCAGCATGGTACTGTAATTGGATGCCTTGCAACCCTTGCCTACGTGGCAACAAATCAGTTAATGAAACGTCTTTCCTTCTAGATATTCTACAATACAACTGTAAGTTGTATTATTGCAAAGCAGAAGCATTTAGGAATGACAGCAAATCAGCCACTTAGTGGAAGACCACGTAAAATTACAGAGTAGGTTACAGTGCTAAGGTGCGTAAAAGCTGCCAACGCTCTGCTGATGTGATAACAGCAGAGATCCAAACCTCCTCTGGCATTAACATCAGTACAAAAACTCTGCAACAGGAGCTTTATGGCATGGGTTTCCATGCTGCATGCAAGCCTTACATCACCAAGGGCAATGTCCAACTTCTGATGGAGTAACAGAAAGCATGCCATCACTGGACTCTAAAGCAATGGAAATGTGTTCTGTGGAGTGACAAATCAGGCAATCTGATGGACTAGTCTGAGTTTGATGAATCCCAGGACTACATTACCTGCCTGACTGTATAGGGCTGTTTTTTTTCTGGGACTGGTCTGGGCCCCTTCATTCCAGTGAAGAAATACCCTTTTCTGTTGTAGCATGACTGTGCACCAGTGCACAAAGCAAGGTCTGTAAATATATGGTTTAAAGAGTTTGGTGTGGAAGAACTTTACTGGGCCTCACAGAGCCCCAACCTCAACTCCATCATATGCCTTTGGGATGAAATAGAACAGAGACTGTAAGCCAGACCATCTCATCCAACATTTGTGTCTGACCTTACAAACGCTTTCTGGATAAATAGGCAAAAAATTCCCATGGACACACTCCAAAATCTTGTAGAAAGCCTTCCCAGAAGAGTGGAAGCTGGTATAGCTGTAAAGAGGAGACCAACTTCATATTTATAATGCCTTTGGATTTAGAACGGGATGTCATAAAACCTCCTGTAGGTGGAATGTGTAGATGGCCCAATACTGTTGTCCACATAGTGCATTTCCAGCCTCTCATCACTTTGCGGTGTGACCACTGCTGTGGACCCACTACCAAAACAATGAGGAAATAGGTTCCACTAAGCCATTTTGTTAAATCTTTACTGAAGAAAGTCATGGGCCAAAAGTTAGTCTGGAGCTGACATTCATTTAAAAAAACAAAAACAAACAAACTATCAAATCATATTTCCAAACAGATACTTTGTTATCATCTATTTGTTCTGGTCAAAAGAATGGACAGACACTGTGAAATAGCCTGTTGTTCTGTTTACCAGCAACGTGGTGCTGCATTACAAATTCAGGAGGCATGCATCCATTTTGCTGAAACAGATACAATCATTGGTGGTGTTAATGAAAAAAGATCTGCCTCAGAGAGCTCTCCCCTCTTGTAATATTCTTCATGTACATTACTTCTAATTGTCTCCAGTAATGAGATCCCACTACTAGAAGACCTGTCAGCATGCATTTTTTAGAAACACATGAATTTTTTGCAGGTTCTGAAGTAATTACAGCTGGCAACCAATAGTCAGCAAATTCACTTTTCGCTGTTCATTATCGCCCAATGCCTCTGGGGCAACACACAGCACAAGTTGATTCTAATGGTCACCATGCTTCCTGGACCTCCACATTTCTCAGCTAAGTCATTACAAAGTGTGAACTACCAGCCAAGATGGCACATTCATTCATATGACTCCATTCTTCAACAACATAAAATGTAGGCTGTCTAATGTTATTATTCCCCAGTCAAACAATATCACTCCAAGTAACGAATCTGGTTAGTTAGATATGCCAGGAACCAGACAAGAAAGAGCCTACAGATATCCATTACTGCTTTTTCAACCACACCCACACACTTCACAGTCCACTGACAAAAATAGATAGAATAGATAAATAATTTAAAAAATCACATAATCTTCATTTCTTTATGCATTTTCATAAAGTCGGATTCCTTTTCGTTATCTCGTGCTCATTAAAATTTCTTCACCATATGAGCTACAGGAGAAGAAAGCAGGGTACTGAGAAAGTAGACAGCCTTACTAGGACAGTGTTAGTAAAATGGAACTAAAATTATGTCAACGTTAAATGAAGACGGAAAACCTAAATTTGGCACAAGTTTCCAAATTGGGGCGAAGTGCAAATGTAAGGTTCCGATGTAAGGAAGACTGTAAGACTGTCCTCCTCACTCTGAATGAAATCGCTAATGGGAATTATCCTAAAATGTCTGCAGTGTTTCACACGCTGACTCCTGTGCTCTTCTGAGCCACTGCACCTGTGCATGTGGTGTTTCCTTTGAGCTCAGTAAATACCCTCAGGTGCATATAGTAACATCCTGGTCTGTCCCAGACAGCTTTATCCTGCTTTTTTTTTTCAGCCTCTTTCCCTCTTACTGACCCACTCTCTACCTCAGTATGACTGGCAGTAGTTAAGAATGAACATGACCCTTACACTGACTTCTGCCAACCAAGTGGATGTCTTTTTAAATGGTGAGTCAGAAATGAAACATCAACATTAATTCCCTGCTAAATGATCCCATTGAATAATGGATGAGGGCACATGGAGATATGTAGATTTCCACCTTCTACCTTTGTGAGCCTAATTGCTGCCATTCAAGCACATCTGAAGTCAGCCCAACTTCAACAGCAGACATGGCTACTATCAGTCAATAATGTTGGCTAAGCCCAAATCAAAGGGTAGCCTTTGCCGTCAGAGCTCCCTCACATTAGCAGTACGAACATCAAAGACAAAAAAAAAAACCTGTGATGTTATTCATATACTTTCACATCTGAGACCTGCAATGGGCAAAATGCATCTTAAAAGATGCTCAGGTAGCATAAAGACAGTCTCAAGTGCACACAAAAATACATATTGGGCTTATTTCCAAACTGGCAAAGCATACACAAACAATGTAGGAATCCTTTAATCACACATACACACACCCACCCACGCGCACACACACACACACACACACACAGTACATACACATAAACAGGCACAGATTCCCTTACCTTGGTCTGGCAGCTGGCAAACATTAGGAGGGACAGTCATGTTCAGCACGTCATTGACAGCCGTGTCAACATAGTGTCCTCTCTGCACGTCATGTTCGCTGTCGGTCTGGTCGCTCTCCTCGTGGCCACTGTCCTTCAGACTGTTCCCCTCCAGGTCCTTGAATGTCGATGTGCTACATGGGGGCCAGGAGGGAGGAAAGGGAAATGTTGATTAACTGTCACATCACCTTATCACATGCTCTCCTTCATCCCGGTGTCTCTAATGGTTTGTGACGAGCTGTCTGTCTTTCGCTCCGTGTCCCTTTTTATGTTTTCTCAGGATTCTTTGCCCTTTGACATGGTGCATTTCCATGAATTCAAAGCAGATGAATAGTAATTTACTTTGGCTGCAAGGCTTAGTTAAGCACTACACCTTTGCAAAGAACAAAGCCTCTTTCCAGATTCTGTTTGCATTCCCATGTAATAAGAAGGGAGTTTAAATCTGCTGAGAGCCTTCTTGGATTAAGTGAACATTTTTTAAACTTCATAGATAGCAAAGCAGCCACAGGATGTTTCAGACAGGGACATTTTAGATGGATGCACTGACTTCAAGGACATCGCATTGAACAAACAGGAGGCACTCACTCACTACAATCAAACAAATACTGCAGTAATCAGGAATTCCTGGAAGGAAGATGGATGTAGAAAATGCTGGAAGCATACAAACTGAGCATCTGTCTTGTTTGGGGCTCACAGTCAATAAAGAGGGTGGGGTGTGGGGGCACAATCAACAGCTGCACAGTAACAGCGTGATTTCCCTTCATTTGATTTCCATCCCACTGGAACAAATTCTGCTTTACAAACAACACTAAATGGGGGTGAATATATGAACATGTGTTCATGCAAGAGAGGAAAAAAAACATGAATGAGTTTATATAAGGACAAACAAGAGGTTAGAGAGGAGAAATACAGACTGAGGAGAAAATGAAAGTAAACAAAAGTGCACAAACAAAGGTATAGAGGCAAAGGACAGTACAAGGTAGCTGCATTCCATGGCGCAAGCCTCACATTCTCCAGTCTGGGAGAGAGGACTGCAGTGGAGGTAATGCTGGGCTCTCTGATGTTATCACTGTAATTGCACCTGTCCCAGACCAGAGGCTCCGAGGCTCCTGAGGGGATTTCTTTGTAGTATGCTGCAGAGGCCCACACTTGAATGCTCTGTGTTTACATTAATGCAGGGAATCTTTTGGGGGGGAAATTGCCATAATGGGTTTTCAAAAGGATGGGATGGCCTCAAACAAAAGGAAGCCTGGAATGTTCTATAGCCGCAGGTAAAAAAAAAGAGAGAACTGTAGTTTTCGAAGCAAGACTGGTTACAAAAATCTCTTTGGCTTGAGGGAATTATTAAATGAAATCCATCCCAGTCCGCAATCCAGAATCCCTGTAACCCTATCTGATACCCTGGTTCAGGTGGACTGAATAACAATGCACAATGAAAAGATTTATCCTTCTTTTCCTCACAAAAGAAAAACGCATGTAATTATTGACTATTCACGAGTGTTTTCTTATAAATCACTCAAGAAAACTTTTACACGTAATTCACTGTTTTCCAACAGAATACAAGCTACATATATTACTTTAAAGTACAGTAGTGTAATAGGGCTATCTCCACCTATGAAAATGATCATTTGCAGATTTTGTTCTCCCGCGTAATTTAATAATCAGAAAGTATGACTTTGAGGCTCATTTCAACAAGTGTCTACTAAGCGCATTTCGGAGTAATGTTATTTATCCTAAAATCTTATCCTCCCCTTGCAATTATACTGAATGAAGAACATGCAGGAACACATAAAAACTACTGCAACAGTAGCTGTGCACTCATTAGATAAAACAATTACAGATAACAATGGTAATGAGGTGCTGGTAACAATTCCTAATCAAGACATACCTTTTAATGAGGTGGGCTCTGCTGTTCACGTAACTGGAGTCAATGGAATAATTCTCCGTCTGTAAGAGAGTGATGAACGGGGTGGCGGAGCAGGTGGGGTGGGGGTTGTGGTGGAGGGACGATGGGGGCAACAGAGAGAGGTACTTTTAATAATGGAAGCAACCAAAATAATGTTACCAGTAATTGGCTTTCAGTAGAGATGTTATTTTACACAAAGGCCCTGGTGAGCAGCCTCTGCTTTCAAAGGGCTGAATCCTATTCTCTTTCAAAGCACACACACAGAGAGGCTGCCTGGGAGTTGAGAGCTGAGGAGAGTGCTGCAGTGAGCACAGCCTCTCTTCTCCTGTTCACCCTCCCCGCTCTCAAGCTCTTGCTCCCTCCCTCCACTGCCGGTCAGCCCACTGTCTTTAAAATGGAGTCATTAGGGAGGACAGACTATCATGCAGACAGAGGGAGAAGAAAAGTTTCCCTTTTTTCTTCTCTGAACTCTTCACTTTTACCATGTTTGAGGAGACATTAATGTGGAAATATTAAATAAATAACTGCAAGAGAAGTAGATGAAATTAAGAGTGTACCAAGGGAATCTTAACTTTGCAATTGCAGATGAAAAGGCTTTCAGAATATGCATGCGATAGATCTCTGACCCACATTAGAGAACACAGTTCAAAGAGATCCTACATTATTTTTTTTCCAACATTTATTTTGCAAGAATAATGTCTGATGAGAGGAGCACATGGGCAGAGAAGCTAGTGTAAACTAAGCAGGTAGCCCCCTCCCAACATCCGCCAAGCATCTACTTCCTCTAGGTAAGATGTCAGAAGGCCACAGGATATCAAATCCTCTCAAAGGACTTTCCCAGTCCTGCAAAAAAAGCCAGGATATGACCCCCTTTGACAAAATTTGATAAGATGCAGGTGTTTTCTGCAGAAAGAAAGCAAGAGCCTTCACTTAAAATTCCACGGTGAAGATACTGTGGCCTGATAAAAGCTGAGTCAATGGCTGACTTCCGAGGGAAGTCTACAGTATACCGATATCAAAGTCCTGTTGAAAAAAGTCACCCTGATGGTAAGAAAGGTTAATGCTGGTGCTGGAGCTCAGTTGCTTATTATTAAGTGAGCTACACATCTGACACAAGCCTGCTGTTGAGGTAGCACTGGCCCTGCAGCTGTCATACATGGTGACCAGACAGATTTGGATTAAAACTCAGTGTGCAACTGTGCGAACACTCTCCTTATTAGATGTTAATGGGGTTGAACATTTTGAACTTTTCCAGCGTCTAAGTGGAAATGAAGCCACAATGCAGATGAGTCTGAGCAGTGAGGATGGGGGAGCGGAGGAAATGTCAAATATTAGTCCCAGTCTTCTTGGATCTTTTTTTTTAAATAAATAAATAAATACATAAATAAATAAAAGCAACGCTGGAAGATCACAGCATCGAAAGTGCAGTGTTTACCTCTGGCAAACAGCTCCCATGACCTATTTGCAGTCTATGAAAAATGTAAGAGATTATTAATGCTACCAAATGCATGTCCTTGTTCGTTCAGATTTTAGATTGTTGGCATTTTCACCTGGGTTCACAAGGAACATATACACTATGCTCTGTGGCATTGTTATTTGACAGGTTCTGATACCTTTCTTGCCTCTACAGTTCCTGTAAACCTTTAGGACTTTTTATTTTTTGTATATCAGATACATGTTTATCTTCCAATATTCTAATAAGCATGTAAGTCTGTCTTAAATAAGTAGATGAGCTCTTGCTTGTCCTCATCTCCTTTACACCTCATTATTTTTTGCAGGGAAAATGTATGATAATAGGCAACAATGCAATGTGGGCTTCTGATTGGGGTTTGGTAAATTATGATGCAATATATTTATGCACTGAAGGTTAACATCATTCCTTTTCCCTTTCACCACTTACCCCTAATTAAACTTTAACTCATTATTATAGGGAAGATAATTCATAAAATAAGAATTTAATTAACATTTTATTATTATCTCATAATTTTGAGCACACAGTGTTTGTTCTTTTGTACTACCTCTGACTCTTTTTGTTCCCGTTCAGCTTGACTCTTAAATATCAAAGGTAACAGTAGTGGCAACCTACTGCAAGCCAGATAAATCATTAATTAGAGATTTTAACTTTTACTTCTAAAGTATGCCAAATTTCAAGAATGTATATGTACTGTTCTATCCGTTTTTCTCCTTTAGCAAAAGTAGGTATAGCTATAACATCTGAAGTAGTAGTAGTAGGTAGTTTCAGCTTGTCCCTTTTTCCCCAGGGGGTCACCACAGTCAATCCCCATATGTGACTTGGTACAGATTTTACATCGTATACCTTTCCTGATGCAACCCTCCCATTTATCTAGCCTTGGGACCTGCACTAGGAGCACTCTGGCTTGTGGCCCCCAAGGCTGGGCTTGTGTCTCCTGCCAGTCCTGAACCAGGGACCTTTTGCTCATGAGGTGAATGTATAAAGCACTACATTATGGAGGACATTTCTATTACTGGTAATAGATATATTATTATATTTCATAATATTAATAATGTTTATATAAAGTAAAATAAATATGTACTCTATATAAATAGTGTGTTTCACCTGAGCTTCATTTTGATCAGTGTACACAAATTAAACTGCCTCATCTGCTACAGTGGCTGTTGCAGAAAAACACTAATGAAAATGCAAGGCATGAGTAACAAGGGGAAAACTTCATTTAAAGGACAAGATAGAAAAATTCTTGTAAATGTCATTCTAGCTGTGGCCTGTAATTGGTGTGGTTAACATGTTCTGTGTGAGCATGCCCTGGAGAGGAAGGCAGTGTGCCCCTGCTCTCAGGCTATCCCTGTACAGAAATGGAACTCTACTTTTCATAATGCGATTCTCTCACAGGGATTTTACATGGAGCCCTCTAAAAGGGAGTATAGGTGTAACCTAAAGAGACTGTTCCATTCCACACCAGGTTTTCACTCGAGCTCCTCATTGATGAAAGAATGTGGCTTATTTTTTTCTGCTTCTCAAATTGTTCGAGGAATTAGACCAACACCTATCATGTAAAAGCATATTCTTGGGCAATGATGAGTCAGTCAAGAGTGCCTATTCTGAAGAAGAACCAGATGCATTAGCTGAACTTCCTGTAAAGAAATGTAATGTCTTCCCCCACAATTCTGACTGACCTCAAATTGGAGGACATGTCAGTATATCTTGCTGTGAGGTCAGATTTCAGGCAAGAGGATGAGAACTGCTTAACTACAGCGAGGATGCCACAAATGGCTCCTTAATCAGGTTGGACAATGTGTTGTTGTGATTTGAGCGGCCCCAGTTTGGCGGCCAGAGCCACTCTATCCCCATAATTATTGTTCCGTTTCATCTGGAGGGCTGCAGGCAGGAGTGTAGTCCCTGGTGTCACTGGGTGACTGATAGGTAGTGTCAGCATGAGTGGGGAGCGAAGCGAAAAGAGAGTGGAGAGCGAGAGACGGTGAAGATGGGAGGAAATGGGTGAGACTTGACCTCTGGGAGACTTGCTGTCCAGTTGCTGCAGTCCAATAACTTTCCCCTTTTCACCCTTTGCTTCTTTCTCTCCAGCAAAACCCGAAGCATAGGGACGGTGGACTTGCTTCTCTGCAGCTGAGAGGAAAAGCAATCTCCTCGCCTAGTTGCTGCCGTAAGATTTGATTTGCCTTCCTCCCAGCGTGACAATTGGTTCTGCAGTCTGGATGCAAGTGTATTCATTGTGTGGGGGCATGGGAAGCACCCGAGAGAAGAGGAGGGGTGGGAGAGTGAAGACACCAGTTGTTACACCAGTAAACACCCGACAAGTTCAGCAGATGTCACACAGATAGGAGAGAAAAAGAGAGAAAAAAAACGTCACACAGCTGCCCTACTGTATGTATTACTGATATTATTGAGGCTGATATGGCATATTATAACATTAAAACAAGAAAAAAAGTTTCATGCACTAATAATATACTATCTAAAATAGAAATACTGCCAACAGCAATTTGATTTTTACTCAAAAATGTAATTTCTTTACTGTTATGAAATATGAATAGCATTACAAAACAATATATTTTAAAGAGTGTCATATTAAAAATTATAGAATAATTATTAGTGTTTTAATTCAGATGCAAACACAAACTTTTATTTGAAACACACACACTTAAGGCACATGTCTTTGAAGGCACTTAGGGTCTGGGTGGGCGTTAAAAAAAGTTAAGCATCCAGAAGACATGAGTGAATTACATCTGTCATGGATGCAGCCCTTAAATGTCATCAATTTAGCTGACAAAAAACATCCAGCCATGCCCCACTCATGTGGACACAAAATGCTTTTACTGCCACACTGAAATGCACAGTTTAAAAATAAAAACAGACAAGACAGAATCTATTAAAACTGTCAGAATAAATTTTGCTGCTCCATTTTGTGTTTGAGCAGTCTGCAGTCGTGCTTTGCTTTTTGTTTATCATGGACTCCTTTTGGCCCCACTGGGAAATGTTACACAAAATGTCCCTTGTTATTGATATTCCATTGCTAAGGCAAGGGATGAGAAGGAAGTGATCCTGGAGGGTTAAAGGATAAAACAGTCGCAATTAGAGAAGAAAGAATGGCTTCATTATCCTTCTAGGTCTGGTTGTGGTAAGGGCAAAAGAGGAGAAATGGGAAACAAAAGTAAGCAGGGGGAATTACAGCAAAGGATGAACGGTCTATGAAAGTGACTGTTTACAGATGTACTGTACGTACTCCTTTCATCTAATTTTGCAGTGTGTATACAGAGGGATTTGAGAGTGTGTGGTTCTGCATGACATGATTTTATTCCATATGGAAAAGAAACAGACAACATAGAGAAAATGTTTATGTTCAATATGTGTTGCATGTCTTATGAGCCTTGTATATCTTCTATTTTCTCAACAGATTTTCATTCTCTTATGCAACACAATTATACATAAAAAAGTGCGAAATGGTCTCATACATAAGGCTCAGGTATAAAATCTAAAAATTTATTGTGAGCATTGAAATATTGCCATTTCTGGTTGGTTTGTTCATTATTTCTTTTCTAAATGAACACTTTGGATATAAGCTTTGAGCCTCTTGCACATACACATTCTCACACACACTCTGTTTGCACTTCCCAACAAAAGCACTGCTCCAGCAATCCCTGACTTGCAGGTCTATGCCGGCGCCATCCCCGTCTTCGGATCTGTGCCCAGGAACACCTCTAAGCAGCTCAGACTCAGTCTGCTTCTTATATAGTTTTCTGTGTAAGAGAAAAAAGGGAAGTTTTTGGCCCCTGAGATGCAATAACCCGCTATGGCTATCAAACCTTTGCCCTCTAACCCAGTGACCATCATCACCACCTTCTTTCTGATTATAAAATTTCCCACAGACCCTCCGCCATCTGCTAGATTATAGATTTCCCTCTTCCTTTAGAGAGGGCAGGGTCCCTGAGGGAGGATCAGCGGTAAAAAGGGTGAAAGAGTGCCTGCGGCACAGCCATGGTCGTGGATGAGATTACATTTTCTATTTCTGCCTGCTAAAAGGGGGCTGCTGTGATGAATACAGAGAGTTGTTACTATTTAATATCAACTGACTCCCCTGCAAACTCAAATTATACACAATCAATTGTGATAGAAGGGTACATGTGTGACAAATAACCTGCCACATTGTCTGCATCATTTCACTTCATCAGCCATCAATTCACCCCAAACCCAGAAGCCCATTTGAAAATCAATCATGTCATGAAAGTGAGTGATTCTGTGGAGAAAGGTTTTTAAGATTTCCCTTGCTCTGCAGTACTTTGTGCATTTCTGAAGTCACAAAGACTGCAGAAAAAAAAATGGGCAAACACTATCAGGAGGTCACTTTTGTCCATTACCACATTTGTTAAGCGTTCATCATTGTCAGAGCAAACTAAATAACAGCTTTTCTGAAAAACAATGAAACAGATACGTAAATACAACAGCACTTCCTGCCTGCATTTCCTCCTCATTTGTCTTGCCTTCCCGTGTGAAATTGAACAAATATTTTTCCCATTCAAAGCAGAACAACCCCCCACTCTGTTCTCATAGAAGTGAGGAAAATGGCCAAAGTCCAGTTCTATTGCTTGTTCCACCTGTATATGTCATCTGCAAAAAAACTGCAGACCATGTGGCTGTCTTTTATTCTGAAACAGAGACAATACTCCAGACCAGTCTCCATGTCACTCAGGACTACAGGCTCCACAGAAGTCCAGTTAGTAGAGATGTGATTAATTATACATACATTGATAGAAACAGCATTCATTATTCATGAGCTTCTCAACGTCAAAGATATTTCCCTCCCTTTCAGCATGATGAAAAGATTTTAAATAATAGCCCCCCTTTGCAGACGTCTGCATTCCAGCAGAGTCGGCTGACGCTGAAGAGGCTTAAGTCAGAACTGTTGTCTTACAGGCAATCACTGCTTTGGCCCAACATGTTTCAAACTGTTGGTGGCTGTTTGGTTTCCTGGGGTGGTGTTTTTTGTTTTGCTTTTGTCTGCTGCTTTTAAGCCTTTCCAATGAAATTATACCATCCAGTTAGAGTGAATAGGGGTCTACTGCCTCAACCAGGCACATGAAAGTGGATAAGGTTTCATTCAACACCTGTTCAACATTCAGGTCTGCATGTGTTTTCAGACTAGCTGCAGGTCACAATGAAAAAACTGTGTTTCCACATGACATATGGAATCATGGTTTTACATAGTGAAAAGGGGGAAGGGAAGAAAAAAAAACTTGACTATCACCGCTGTTTCCTAAAAGAAATCGGCTTACTTTTCTTAAAGCCTGTGGAGCCCAATCAAACTCAAATGGCAGGAACTTCCCCTTTAGGCAAGTCTCCAGGGATTTTCTTTAATTTGGATGTCAGACTGCAAAGATTTCTCACTCCTCTCATCCCAAAATCCATTAATGTGTGTATGGCGCCGTATGAGAAAGGTAGGTGGTGATTTTTTTTTTTTGAATAGGCTCCGGAAACATTAATGGGAACATCTAATCCAGGTAGACTTTGTGGTTTCCGACCCTCGAGGAATAGGCATTACAAACACATGTTTTAAGCAGTCATTTAATTTTTCCGAGAGAATTACTAGATAGCGATTTCTCTCCTCAGTTGTGGCCTACATTAGCCAGTGATGAAGGGGTGGAGGGGGGGAAGCTAAATTAGAGCACAAGATATTCCCAAAGGTTTCTCCTACCTCCCCTGGGCTGGGCCTTAAAAATAAACATTCAGAAACACTGCAGATTATGTAAACACATTCTGCTTAAATGCTTACATCAGAGCAATGACTGAATAAACAGCATAACTTTCAGTCACTTTTGGAATTAGTAAACTTAGAATTAATTTTTAATTAACTGAATGCACATGAGGACAACAGAAATTAGAAATCTGCGAATGTGCGAAGACAGCGGATCAACTTGCACCCTGTAACATGGTGGAGCACGGCTTAGTACAATTTCTCTTAGCGGCATAAAGGTGGCTGCCAGTCACATCGGTACTGCTGTAGTCTATCTGTCTCTCGCGCGCTCTTTTTTTCTCTTGCTCACTGTGACAAGGCATCTTTCCAGACATTTTAGTTGGATGGAGATTTGCAGCAGCTCATTACAGACTGGGAGGCTCTGTGAGCGGATGCAGTCACTCGGAGATGGATTGAGTGGGTCTGTTTATTGACATGCCTTAATCTGACACTGGGTAAAGGGAATGAGTCACCGCCTCCAGACACACTACCACATCACAGTCACTCCACAAATAGGGAGGCAGCACCTAGGATACAAGTGGAACTTCATCAGCTCTCATTAATCCAACAACCCCAGGCCACTCGCTCAAACAAACCATGTTTACACTGCATGTTGGCTGGATGGAGGGGTGATGGAGCTTTTCAAAGGGCATGTGTGCAGGTGCTGAGATCTGCACACACAAATGTGCACACTTTTGCAACAGATACACACAATCACACACACATACAAATATCATACAAACATGTACTTAAGGCTCTAGCTCGTGAAAAACCCACCCGTTCTCATAACCCACAACCCCCTAAACACAATATCTGTGTAGACCAGCTGCTAAAACTGAGTTGATGCACTTTGTCTCACAAATCAGAGCTGGTGCTTAGATCAGGGTTGACTGATTGGGCAAGATGCCAATGCACGTAGAACAGAAGGGGGTTTTATTTAACAGATCTTTTAGCTTTTGTCAGTGAAAGGCCACTCCTATCAGTGATCCAGCCTTGGAGGCCTAGTTAGCTTTTTGATCCTGTTTGCTGGTGCTTCAATGTGAATCACATCTGGTGATAATATTCAGGATGGATCCCTGTAGACAGCTATCAGTGCCCGGATTGACGGGAGAGCATTAGCCGCTTGCACATCACCACTGCATCTGTTAATCCAGCTTGTTAACAGGACTGTGACAGACTTCCATCCGGATGCAGACAGAACAAAACAACATTTAATGCTTTGTGACGACTCTACAGCTTGTTTTTCAATTCATTACTACTGTTGAGTACAATGTCCACAAAACGTGAACATGTGAATTCCTAGTATTTTATATTTGAATGTACAGTGATGAACAAAAATAATAAAAAACAACAATAAACAAGAAACTTGTGTGAAATGCATAAGCCAGTCACAAGCTAAAATAAATCTTTTTTCAAGTAATGCTCACATGCTGACACACACGCAAAGAAGCAAATGAGAAGATACTCTATGTGAGTCAGAAAGAGAATAACACAACACAGATTTACATTGGAACACGCACACACGCACACACACGCACACACACACACACACACACACACACACACACACACACACACACATACAGTCGCATTGGGGCAGAAAGTCTGAGCGGGGCCTGATGTTGCCTCCATTGGGGACTGGGAGCCTGGCAGCTTGAGAGCAGGGCCAGTGGATAGGGGTCCAGATGCAGCAGCCTTGACCCACTCATTTGTAAAGGAGGGGTGGAGTGAGTATGGGGGGAGTTTCAGCAGCTGAAACACACAGGGATTAGCCACACTGACTTCATTTAATTTAATTTGTATTA
>VUQH01038555.1:30156-50039 GCA_015106775.1 Etroplus canarensis | reverse complement strand
TAATTTAATTTGTATTACGGCCGTCTTTGGGGGGCAAACATCGTTTTTAACTGTGAGGGGACATACGGGGTCGTGGAAAACAGCAACAGACGGTGGATCTCAGCCTCCTACCCCTGCAGTGCATCCACAGGGGAAGGGGAGGCACTGGCACTGTATTCTCAGATCTCAGGCGTACAAACACATACACATTTATGCACATACGCACAAACAAACAAGTACACCTGAGCAAATGGCTCATTTCCCCCAAATTATGACTATATTATCAAGTCAAATCTCTCAAATTGACATGCATCTTAAACCCTGCATCAACCTTTGCATAGTTTGATTTCTCAAAACGAAGGCCTTTAATCCTTTTGTTCTGCCACCATAAACAACATGTAGTAATTTTCGGTGCTTATCAAAGCTCTGCTCTGTGCAGTTGTATGCCTGTGTTTGTGTGTGTTGCAAGCACTAAGCTGTTATCTACCAAGAACATATCTTAGGGGTGGATGTTTATCTGTGCTGATGCAGATTGGAGGAGTTCTCTTTGTCTCAGTGCAGTGGTACATAATATTATTTGTCTTTTGTTTTTTTTTCATCGTTTATTTCTCCTAGGCTGATATAGTTTGATGTCCTATAGTGGAGAAATCCTTTTAGTTACCCCCGGGCAGCTAATGTGCTTTTACTTGTAATCTGGGAAAGGCTAAAGGGAAAAATCTGTACACAATCAAATAATTTAACTCCCTTTTGTACTCTGTAGCAGTGACTTACAATGCTAAGCAGAAGAGGAAAACAAATGCAGTGAGTGAGTGAGTGAGTGCCCAACATTCCTCCTTACAATTTACAATAGCTCTGTGAAAAAAATATGGCGGTGATCAGCCATCAAGTCTGCTGTAGCCAAAGCCTGCGGTCATATGAAAGCTTCCTCTCAGTCTTGTGCAGGTGATGTAGTCTGAGAGAAAGCTAATGTACCATGCACTGGGAGACAAAGTTTTATTACAAACACATCAAAAAAAAAGAGAGAAAATGTGAGAGAAAGCATTGCCTTGTCTTTGCAAGACAGAAAGGACTGTACTGCTGGAGCCTGTTCAAGACTATCAGGCACTCATTTTTCCTCTCTCCCCCAGCCCCTATCAAAAGATGTTACTGTGTAAAATGTCAAAGAAAAAAGAAGCAAGAGAAGTAATCTCCTTCTCCTTTTTGATCGCAAGTGGAATAATTGGAACCCTCTTAGGCTCATTACAAGAGTTGCCCGCCAGCCAAAAGACGGCTCCAACTGCCCCTCTTCATTCATGTTAGAGCTTTGAAAAATATTGCTTCCTCTAGTAACAACTCTTTATGAGATGCAGTGACTAGAGGTCCTGGTACCTACATTAATGAATAATCCCACAATGCCTTTGAAAATATATCTTTCAACTTCCACTGTCAAACATCGATTCTGAGCAATGGGAGGGAAACAGCAACAATCTGGCTCTTTAATAATGTCATTATGCATATTGCACAGCACTCCTCACCCTCGCTCTTTTTTTTTTTTTGGCAATGCTGTTCTTCTCAATTACATAAGGTATTGCATATGTGTAGCGAGTCAGTTTGGATCCATATAACTAATAGGCTGGTCTTCATTGTTATTATAACTATGCTTGTAATTATTGTGACTCTAATTACTATTACTGTATTATCCAAATTAACCTTATTCTGGGTTTAGATCACCCGCACTGACGGTAGCCAAGACATGCCTACGAAGAATGACACCAATGTCCCTTCAGATAAATCCAGTATAATTAGCTGTGTGCCTTACAGGGCCTGTGTGATGGTAATAATTAGAGCTACTGTAGCAAAGGTCATGCAAAACAATTTAGAGAGGATGCTGGCTGCATGGATAATGGGAGGAGAGGAAGGGGGAGCTCAGACGAACATGGCGACTCCTCTCCTTTTCTGTCTTTCAGAGATCGAAAACTGTAGCCGTTACTTCACCTCTGCACTTGCTTCGTTTTTAACCAATGCTCTCAAAATAATAAAAATTGAAAACCCATTTTAATGGCAAGTAGACTTCCAGCTAACACAGTTTAAATGGATCCATGATTAGATTGGAGAAAAGTGCTACAGGGTGTATCTGTTAACTGGTATCAGCGGAAATCGATTCGCTGCCTTAGAGGTGTGATAGCTGCCCCATCATACTGTTGTTGCATCTGTTCATTAGCTCGAGTTTAATGTGTTTATGCTTACCCTTAGTTATCACTATTAATTGTGGAAGAGAGGGAGAAAGCAAGAGAAGTTCTGATCTACCCAAGTGCACAGGTTAATGAGCTGAGTCAAAAATGTTGACACAGAGGTAAACAAGTACTCACACTGAGGTACTTCTATTTCTATGCTCCCCCCATGTGGCTTTGCTCTCTCTAAAATTCCCAGATTGCTCCTAAGCTGAAAGCTCAGGGTTCACAGTCTTGATCCACAAGGAATTCACTCTGCTCCCTCACCTCGTCACCATCACACCCTGATGAGATAAGTAACAGCCTCGCACTCAAAAATAGCATCTCAAACAACACATATGCTTATGTGTGCTAGATTGGTCTCCATTCCCTGCTGCAAAACAAACACCTCCCCCTACTCCCACAACTCTCAGCAACACTTCTTTAGCAAAGAGTGATACAAACAGCCCTAAACTGGTAGTATAAGTCTTATGCTACAGCTTGTGTCTGTCACCTGAACTGTTAGTGTTTTGTATGTTTTAGTTCATTTATTGCAGTAAAGTGCTTGACATTACTGTCAACAAAACCATGATTGAACCATGATGATGACTTTAAATTTCTGCACACATTTTCTGGCTTTTAAAGAGCTCATGATTTGCATTAATTTCCACACAGCAATGAACAGCAATAGCTGGGAATTTTGGAAAACATCCTAATTTGCTTTCTTGATAAATTAGAAGATTTGAAAACTACACTCATTCATTAAGTATGAAAACAGAAGGCAGTTTGCTCAGCTTACCCTTAAAACTGCAAACAAAGGGAAACAGCTGGCACGGCTTGGCCCAAAGGGAATCCAGATGCACCACTAAAACTAACTGATCAACACCTTATATCTGCTAACTGGTTGGTTTTATAAGAAGTTAGAAGCTTGATTTTTTTTTCTTGGTATGTGACTTATTAGAGTCCTTGGGTGATGTCAAAGCTCAAAACTATTCCTTTAAATTACTGGTGAGTGTAAATACATCACAAATTGTAGCAAATATTAGTGCATCACTAGTACTGGAGTCTGGAATTGAGAATAAAGCCTTTTGCAATCAAATACTATTTTAATTCAATAGTGAATGTGGAAATAATAGTGAAATTTGCATGATCCTTATCAGTTTATTGTGATGCATGCTCAGATGACTCTTGATATTCCAGCAGTCGTTTTAGCAGTAAAAACTGAAGCCATTGTGTCATATAGTTAATAAATTTATAAGTGAAAGTGCTTAAAGGCAACAAGAACTGCACTCAAAGTGTTGCTGGACATCTAATTAATTTCTTTTTATATTTAGAGCTAACATACTGATGAAATTCATGCAGTGGAAGAAGAGTCATACGCTAAGATCCATATGTGTTTGCGACAGTGTGGATTTAAAAACTGTAAATTGTGATTATCATTGATCTCATGCGTCAGATGCCTAATCTCTGTGACTCACATCCACACTGGCCCCACTGGGTGACGATGTATTGTCCACCCCCACATCACAAGTCCAAAAAAAAAGTGTTGAGGGAAGCAGTGATAAGCAGGGCCTTATCCTTTTAAAGACACTCCCGTAATCCAACAGTGGTGGGAGGAGGGGGGAGGCTTCAGCTTTAAGGGACTTAGTCTGGATTATAGCTAGTCCTCCAAATTAAACCAAAAGTCAGCTTTCTGCAGTTGCTCATGCAAGCTGGCAACTGGCTTGTTACCAGCTCCACAAACATGGCAAATGATGAAGGTCTATTATTAGAACATTTTCTCAATTAGCCACCAGATAAACAAACAAAAGTAACACAGTACCGCAGCCTGACCCATTCCCACCTAAAATGACAGCTCTACCATTCTGTCTCTTACACTTCACAGCTGACCTCCTGTGACTCCACTCAGAATATCCTCCATGATATGTACCTGACTCTAGTTGCCAACCAGCTTAGCCACAGACAAGCTTCTCAACCAGGGCAAGGCTGTTCTGTCCCCATTGATGCTGCTTTCCACAGCAAAACAAGGCCAAATCTGGGGCTTAGAGGCTAAAATAATCATTACTGGGTTGCAAACAAATGAAAAGTCAGAACACTACTCCCATGTCTGTCTCCCTCTAACGCTCTTAATATTTTGTCTGCGGTCCTATGACCCATAAACAAAAAGGAGGCAGTCGCACATTAACATTTAGGATGTACAACATTTTGGCCTGATAATGACAACCGAGGGGGAAAAAAGCAAAGCTTTGATTTTCTTTTTCTTAGATAAGTAATTTAGTGCAAATTTGTGGTGTAGCAATTTAAAGGAATAGTTCAATACTTTTTTGCTGGGAGTTAGAGAAAAAGATTGATACCAATCTCACATCAGTGCTTTCCAGATGAAGGTAAAGCAAGCAAATTATAAGCTTAGTTTTGTACAATGACTGAAAAACTAGCAGTTCAACTAGCCTCCAAGGTAACAAAATATGTACTCCAGTAATAATAAACCCCAAAAAGCAATAAATTATATCTTGTTTTTTTCAATTTGCACAAAGAAAAAAAATGCATCACGCATGCATCTACTGTATTGTAACAGTCCCTGAACTAGATAAACACACTCAAATGTAGATCCATAGTGACCTTCCTGCTGTACTCCCCCAAGGAGGAGATAGTCTGTTATTAAAGCAGAGGTTATAGGCAATCTCCAATTTAACAAGTATAGACATGCTGCCTTTCCCACTCACTAGCTCCCCATAAAACTGAACTAGGAACAGCTAATCTTGAACTAAGGAGGTTACTGGGGAACGTACTGCTCTCAGAGCAGTCTGACAGAGGCCAAGTGCTTTTCATTCATCTACTTGGCTGCCTGTGCTGTGGTATGTCAAATCATGGACGTGAGGGGAAAGTCAACACTGTTGTCCTATTGTGCTTCACAGCCAGTTGGCTGAACCCTGAATATTGTTTTATAATGCCATAAAAGAGAGACCCAAGATGTGGGTAAAGTTGTTATCAATTCCCATGCAAGAAAATAATGACTCTTATCATTAGTAGTGTTTTCATCTTCCACATTCAGTCCGGAGTAGATATCTAGTCTATTTCCTAGCTTTCTTGTCTTGACCTGGTATCACTCAAGCGAAGAAATGTTTCCCGCCTTCCTAGAAACGAGATATGGGTGCAAATAATATGCCTGGACACTTTCTGAAAAGCCTTAATCCCAAGAAAACAAACCTGATTGAAACAGGCCAACCTGATTTGCTTTCAGGAAAACTAGACAATCAAAATGCAAAACAGTCTTTGATAGAAAAATTAGCCAAGTTCTAACATCAAATCCCCTACAAACAACATCAGCAAATTCGCCTCCTGAACTTTTATTTGTATTCAGTGTTTGGGTTTTTAATGTAATCACACTGCATTCGGCGCTCCATCAATGAGCTATTCTGATTTACGTCAGGCTGAATCAGACTAACTGCTTAGAGGTCTACAGAAATCATGAATGAGAAAAGGACCCACACACTGAACGCATTAGGGGTCCCACCATCTACTTAGACAGGAGGACAATGGGTAAAGGAGCCAAGATAAAGGAGAGGGATAACAGGGGTGAATGAATTGCTGACGTTGATCAGGCAGAGAAGAAGGGGAGAAAAGGAGAAAAGAAAAGAGGAGGCCCAAGACACTGGCCACACAGGGCATGAGGGAATGGAGGGCTTTGAGAGGCCTACACTCGGTCATAGCCCATTAGCCTGGTTGGGTGAAAATGCTACAGCTCATTACATGCTCTGCCTCTGTTGTGTGGATGAACAATGCACAATTACGCTACCCTGCTGCTTCTCTAGCAATACTGCTGCATGCCTCTGAGGTGGCTGATATTGCCACTATAGCGGCTTGCTTGCCAAAAGCCTCTGCGCTCATCAAACATCCCATACATGCACTCCCTAATGCAAATCCAGGTTTATGTCTAGAAACAAAAGTGCTGTATGAATTTGCTGAAAAAAAGGGGGAAGAAGCAGGAAAGACTACTCACCACCAGTGTTCACAAAACAATGGTATAATACTGCATTTGTGTGAGTAACACAATGATGTTAATGATACCTTTTTGTCCAACCCACCTTCCTTAAATTCTTTAGGAAAGGAGACCTGACAAAAGGATAATTCTTTTATTTTCTGCTGAATTAAGTTTTATTCAGTGTAACAATTACTGTAAGTCCAGGTGCAGTCCAAAAAATATAGATCCACAAGTAAGAAAACTAGAGATACTGAGACTGCTGTGACAGTATCTGCAATGCAGTGAATAACTAAGCCCAGGATTCATCTATCCACCAGTAAATTGGTTCACTTCAAGTCTTGCTCCTTTCCACTCTACAATTATGCATGCAGAAGTTGACATTTAATCTGATGGGGGAAATGCTAACTAACATCCTCCTTCTCCCTCTTTGTTTTAGGCAAAAAACAGGACACTTGGAAAGGTCATTCTTCCCTAGTGTCAGAGCTGGCTGCTTGGAAAAGTTTCTGTTCACAGCAAGTATTGTTATGTTTCACAGAATCCCTCCCCCACTTCCCTGTCATTCAAAAGGCATAATATTAGCCCTAAGGAGAAAGCCCTGGGAATTCTCTTCACAATATGGCAACAACCCGCAGTTCGACAGGACAGTGGGGGAAAAAAAGAAGAAGCCTGAGATCCATGAATTTTAATTAATACCTTTTCTCTGTGCATTTGGATAAAATTACTTTTTGGTACACGTAATGGTCATTACAGGAGAATTGTAATTACTTTTTTCTCACTTCATTTGCTTTCTGAAAAACATTGCGGTTTTGTTGTTCAATAACAAATGAGAAAGAAAACAATTATTTTCCCAGCTATGGACGGTAAGTCCTTTGCTAGTCATATCTACAAGGGGAGACAAATATATTGAAGCATTGTCTAGGTTTTCTAACAGTGAATGCCAGTATACATTGTAAATACATGTCTATTTTAATATTCCTAAGAAACAGGGATGTAGGTGGGGACATTCCTCTTGGCACACACTGACTGCAACACAAAATAACAATAATATTGTGAGCAAATGCATTTCACTTCTGGTCATAACAAATGTGGGGGTCTGTGTTTTAAAAATGTAAGCTGACCTTTTCTATCCTATATTAATGTAAATACAGACATTTCCACCATAGGCAGCAAAATCTGAATTAATGAGAGATGTGTTTTTTTAATAAAAATAATATTATTCACCTGGAGCTACGTCAAAAGTTTTCTTCAGATTTGTATTACTTGTATTGTGGTTTTATTTTCCTTAAAGCTTCTCCATAGTTTTGCTTTATACTAAAGAACAGCAGAAGTTTGACATGAATGCTGTGACGAAATTTGTGAAATGCTGTATGTGACCACTATATATGTCTTAATACATCAGTGTTAATGGTACACTTGCACACAGCTATGTTCGTCTATGTTTGGACTTGAGTGTTACAAGATTTACATGTGAGAAAACAAAACGCTGCAGGAAACTCATTTAAATGGATAATTTTGTCCATGCAGCATCACTTGCAGGACTTAGCACGGTGCATAATGAATGTCCCCTTCACCAGGGATAAACACCATCAATATGTCCATTTTCTTCACTCTGTTTTGCCAGGTGGACCCATCAACCTACAGTATAAACTCAATGCTATCATCTCAGCCATTTTTTGTTCCAAAAAATCACTTTACTTTAATTCCTAATGGATTTACATAAAAGCTCATTCTTTTCATACAGCAGAGCTTTTTAAAGTGATTTAAAATATATCTTTTTTTTAAATCAAGTAAAATTATTTTAAAAGACTGAGGAATGATTAAGTTGACACAATTTCACTTTTTGTAGCTTAAAGTAACTGACATGAACTGATGTCTGTCACAGTATCTAGTTAATTGACATACACAAGCTTTTTAACGATTCAATGAATTTATCCAAGACTGTCAAATCAGAGTAAGTGGTTCAAAACTTACACTCAAAATGCTACCTCAGTTGGTCCCACTGATCACATTTGCAAGTACACAAAAGTAATCATAACATTTT
Source organism: Etroplus canarensis (assembly GCA_015106775.1). Lineage (NCBI taxonomy): Eukaryota > Metazoa > Chordata > Actinopteri > Cichliformes > Cichlidae > Etroplus > Etroplus canarensis. The sequence goes on along the minus strand of VUQH01038555.1, from coordinate 41,848 downwards.
TGTTTTCAGCAGAGAAGAGCATCTTGTACAAGCAATAAAGAAGTGACATGATTGCTTTCTGTATCGAGGTTAATGTGATTTGAGCAATAAAATCTCTTCCCCATCCTAACGCTGTACACAGAAAAATAACATGTTTCAGGCAGCAGCAGTACAGGTAGAAGAAAATCATTGGCATTCTATAAATAGATCTCACCCCCCTTTTCCCTCCCACTCTGTCTTCCCTTGATTTTTTAGGCCTTCCCATTTTTCGACAGTATGACTCCATCTGTATAATCTGTACAAGTCACATTTGGTTAAGGATACATACAGTGACATGTGTACATCAGACACTGTCACTTGTGTGTTTTGACTCCTAAACTCTTTTGGCTGGATGCTCTGATCCCAACGAGAGGGTGGCAACCCGGCAGGCCTGGATGCTTCTGACTGGCTGCCCGGGGTTGTTATGCCATTTCATTGTAGCTCTGCGACATCACGAATGACATGAAGTGATGGGGTGTTGCGGGTGAGGGTCAAGGCTATAAAAACCCAACCAAGTGTAAAACTGGCACTGGTTGTGCATGAACTGAAAACCATCTTGCTGAGTAATCTTGCTCAATCACCCACAGCTTCACCAGTTTTTTGTATTAATCACAATTGTTATAAGAGGGCACTAGGAACATCACGTCACACTGTTAATTTATTTTTGACAGAAACTGCTTTATGCCACCTTATAAACACTGACACTTGAAAAGTAGAACATTTCTGAAGTCTCTGCCTTACAAATAACCTCTCTAAATAATTAACAAGTTCAACTGCCACTCAATCAGTGTGCTTCTGAGGCTTTTGTAGATGAAAAGATTCTTTTTCAAATGGTTTGAAAATAGGACGTTAAAGAATGTAACATACACCCCCCAAGTCTTCTAACGCATCAAAAAATGAATAAAATCACAAGATCAAGCAGTTATGAAACCCTCTCCCTAATGCGCAACAACTGTATAACTGTCATTGTCTCGTTCCTACCATGATTAGTCTATTAATCTTTGACAAAGTGTTCAGAGCTGTAGAGGTTCTGAGTCATATATATAGCTGTATGTATATATGTGTGTGTGTGTGTGTGTGTGTGTGTGTTTGTGCATGTGTAAAATATAAGTAAAAACACAATGCAGTTATTTAATCTCATAAACAGATATTTTAATCACAAAAGAACAAAGACAACATCAAATGTTGACAGTGAGAGATTTGACTATGTCATGAAAAATACTACCTCATCTTAAATTTGATGGTAGCAACACATCTCAAAAAATGCAGGGCAGGTCAATGTTTCCCACTGTGTAGTATCCCCTCTTAACAATGCTCCATAAATGTCTGGGAACTGAGGAGACCAGCTGCTGGACCTTTGAAAGCGGAATGTTGTTGCATTCTTGTGTGATATAGGATTCCAATTGCTCAACAGTCCTGGGTCTTCTTTATTTTATTTTGCATTTCATGGTACGCCAAATGTTTTCAGTTGGTTAAAGTTCTGGACTGCAGGCAGGCCAGTCCAGCACCCGGACTCTCATACTATGAAGCCATGCTGTTGTAATAGCTGCAATATACTGTTTAGCATTCTCTTGCTGAAATATGCAAGGCCTTCCCTGAAAAAGATGTCACCTGGAGGGGAGTATACGTTGCTCTATAACCTGTATATACCTTTCAGCATTTATGGTGCTTTTCCAGATGTGCATGTTGCCAGCACCACAGGTACTAATGCACCCCTATATAATCAGAGATGCAGGCTTTTGAACTGAGTGCTGATAACAAGCCGGATGGTCCCTCTCCTCTTTAGTCCAGAAGACAAAGCATCCAGTTTCCAAAAAGGATGTCAAATTTGGATTCGTCTGGCAACAGAACAGTTTTTCACTTTGCCTCAGTCCCTTTAAAAAAGCTAAGTGGCCCAGAGAAAAATGCAGCATTTCTCAATCATTTTCACATATGGCTTTTTTGTTGTATGATAGAGCTTTAACCTGAATTTGTGGATGGCACAATAAACTGTGTCCATAGACAATAATTTCTAGAAGTTTTCCTTAGCCCATGCAGTGAATCTCATGACAGAATCATGTCTGTTTGCAATGCAGTGCCACCTGAGGGCCTGAAGAGTGAGAGCATCCAATACTGGTTTTAAGGCTAAATGACAGAAAATTTCAAAGTTTTTGCAATTTTAGATCAAGGAAAATTATTCTGAAATTGCTCCACAATTTATAGAACTAGTTTCTTGCAGATTGCTAAACCTCTGCCTGCCCATCTTTACTTCTGAGAGACTCTGCCTTTGATAAGGTGCTCTTTTTATACCCCATCACATTACTGGCCTATTGCCAATTAACTTAATTAGTTGCAAAATGTTCCTCCAGCTGTTTCTTTTTAGTACCACTTATATTTCAAGGCTTTTGCTGTTGTTCTTGTCCCAACTTTTTTGAGATGCGTTGTCATCAAATTGAGGATTAGCTTGAACTATTTCTGCTATTTCTGCTATTTCTGCTATTGTAAAACATCTCACAAAATTTGATGTTTTCTATGTTCTTTTATTAAAGTTCTTTTTATAAAATATCATTTGCATTTTTTATATATAGATGTCTGTGTGTGTGACTGTGCGCTAATACACAACCCTGAAAGAGTACTTTAAATGTAGAACCATAATATTGTTTGATTATTGAAAATGCTGGATTATGCCTCTCATTCCTCCTTCTGAGTCAGTCATAATGATGTAAATGATAATGTCACAGCCCATATTTCAAATAAATGTGGCACTCCATAAGAAATATTGTGTGTGCTTGTGTATTCATGAGTACATGTGTGGGGGGAGATTGGCAGTTTCAACAGATGTGTAGTATGCACTGACAGCATGACATCTATTTTGCATGCTCAATATGACACGTTTGAATGCTCCCATGCATATTGTCCTGATGTGAAGTGATAGCAAGGGATGTGCAGCCTCGCTGGAACCACTCCCTGTTGTCTTTCCTACATCAATATCAAAATGTCTTCCTTACAATCAGGGAAAACAGCAAGACTTGTAGTGAGATCTCTTTCTAGTTTTGTTTCATTTTTTAGTCTCTCATTTAGCATATTTAGACTGTGAGAACAAACACAAAATCTACAACTTGTTTCTTTACTTGGATTTACTGTCAAATAACTAAAACTTGTTCAACGACAGAATGTTTTAAGGAGTGAGGAGAGCATCTGGATTGCTGGATTACTGGATGATTGCTCCAATTATCATTTTACTAAAACTATGAAACACACTTTCAGCTGAATGCCTTTTACACTGTGTCGTACAATGTCCATCCTCTTTTTTATTCTAATTTTATCTATCATCTTATTCTGATAAATCCAAAACCATCACCATTCTCTTACCTGAATAAGGCTAATCGATAAAGTAAGATAACTCATTTTCCTGCTATGCTCATTATCTGGAATCACAGGTGTGAGAAGCCTTAGTACGCATTACAAATTCAAAAACACATTCTAGCCAAAGGCCATTTCTTTACTGTATAATTGTCTCCCCTACCAAGTGATTCACTATAATTAAGCCATGGAAGACAGCTCTATTCTCCTGTGAGCATTCATATTAGTGCTACTACAGGCAGGTCTAGCAAACATCTCACAGCTGATGCTTTTCAAAACAATGGACAGTTATGTTTAGGGAGGTATAGACTGGTACACATTCTCACAAGGGAGAATACAATATACACAGTGAAACTACAGGTATGAGGCCTTTGGGGAGACCTGTCACTGTTATCTTGGCCGAGTCTGCTCTGTGTGTGTGTGTGTGTGTGTGTGTGTGTGTGTGTGTGTGTGTGTGTGTGTTCGTAGATGTGGGTATGTATGTGGTATTGTGTGCCAGCATGCTTTGTCTAAAGCAGGAAAAGCTAGACTCCAGCTGCTCTGACATAAGCAGGATGCTTGCTGCCCCACATAAACTAACAATAGAGGAGAACTTTGTATTGATCAAAAGCATAAATTACAAATAGATACAAACCCATATCCTGTTTCCCCCCATTAAAAAAAACCCCCAAACCTGATGACGTTCCTATGGCTATGATAATTTTAAACCACACGTTTAGAAAATAAACAAAAGCAGCAACATCACTGTGCCGTGGTGTAAAAACAAAAAGCTCTTCTGCCAAGGATAAATGAATCATGGATAATTATGAGGTTGCCCTCAGGATGAAAACAATTTTTGGGGACAAAGCAGCCTTAGTAATCACAACAGTGCAGCCACTCGTGTGTCCTAGCCAGTCAATGGGATACGGGTTGAGGACTTGTGGAGTCAAGTGGTTTCAAGCCCAAGCTTGCTCATTGTAACAAAGCAATTAACAGTCATTCCACTGCTGTTTGTTTGTGCTATAAATGGCATTGTAATTATACCATAATATTTTTTTTATTTAAGAGCAGCATTTTTACATACTCTATAGCTTATGTCTCTTGAAATTGTCACAATGAGGAGCAAAGAAAACAATGACAACTGTGGTTGTGCTGGGTTATCTGTTGGAGGACAAGGCATGCTCTTGATACTGTTTTTCCCTACTTTCCGAATCACACACACGCTCTTTTCTCCGTCCAGAGAAAATGTGCAAACGCCGGTTCAAAGAGATGTTTGTCAACATCTAGTGGAAGAAGAAGAGAGAGGGAAGCTGCATGCTAAATAGCCTCAGCTTCTATTAGGCCAATCAACTGCCTCCAAGAAAATGAGAAAATGTGGTCAGGGCTCAGACACCTGGCACTAAGACTCAATATTCACCCTAGCGCACTCCTTATCTCTCTATCTGCCCTTACACAGCTCTATCAAGACAACTCCAAGCTTTACATATGGAATCATCAAAATCAATCTTTCTCCCTGCTCGCTCCCTCTCCCCTTTTTCATTAGCTGAAACAAATAAAGGGTGTCCTGATCCTGCGGCAAATGTGCTTTTATTGGATGCTTCAGCCACAGAGACTGTTCACGATTTTTTCCAAGTTAGTGGTTATCTTTGTGTTGCCAGAAATTTTGTTTATTTATTTATTTGACTTAGAAAGGGTTGTGGTGACCTGCATAGCACTATCTACCAGCTAACACAATCACGGCATACTGGTCACTTCATGTACCTGCTGAATCCCACACCTCTGCCTCCACTGACAGTACCACATTTTTCATTCTTTCCACCTGTGTTATTCACAGGCACAGTCACTTAGAACCAGCTCAGACAGGCCCAGTAAATCAGCATGCCTGTAAGTAGGTCTCATTGACCCTCACAATCCATTGGTGGCTGGATCTTTCTGGATCATCCAATCAATACATCAATATCCATCTTGCATTCTTTGTTTTAAGACTCCCACCACTGTCTTCTCCTCACTGAATGTCAACTGGAGATTGGACTCATCATTTACAAGTGTGCGTGTCTGTATGCGAAGCTGGAGCTTGCTACTAACATGAGTGAGCATGGTAAACATTCTCATACAAACACGCAGTAATTCACATTTTCTCTCACACACACAAACATAAGTGTCCTTTTCACCCATGGGATCAAGGAGAAGTGGGTCATGAAAAGAAAGAGAGAGGCTGACAATAGAATCCAATAGACGAGTTCATACATACAAAAAAATCTATAAACTAAGGATCAGCTGGTCAGCATACACCTGTCAGCTTGAATAGTCTTTCAAGTCAGACCTTCACTGCTCTGCTGGAGCCATGCGTGGTGTGTCAGGGTAATTCAATGGCTGGCTGTGCAGAGCAGCCATGCGGCAATGCTGCAGCCAAATGGACGACATACAGACTTAAGCAATGATTATTCTTTCGGCTAGCACCGAAATGATGTGAGGTAGAGGTGATTAGCCAGGTCAGTAGATCTGGCAGGTGGACAAACTCCTGTTCTTTTTGCAATAGCTCAGCACATACGAATAAAAAAGAAAACAAGTGGAGCAGGAGATGCCAAATAATCCACTTTGTTAGGCCTACAAATTCTGCACGGCAAAGCACTCTCATCAAAGGACAGCTTCAGTGCACCTTAAAATGCCTTGAAGGATTCCACTCAGATCGACTGACATATTGCCATTTTAATGGCTCAGCTTTTCCATCAATAACAGATCAACACTTCACCGACACTGTATTCTTTGGTACAATGAAATGCTTAATATCCCTAGACCTTTCTTTAGATTTGTTCTATCAAGTACACTTGTTATTATGATTATCCAAATGAAACACTAAATCTAAAAATTTGACCATTTCTCTTCATCTGCAAAAACATTGCATTTAATTGTGGGAATCAATTTTAAATATATTCTACCCCTGATAGCCAAAGCAGCCCAGCCAAGGAGCAAGGACAGAGCACAGTGGATTGTATCTCACCTCTGGCAGTGGCATGCCGTTGATGATGAGGTCTGGCTGCTGGTGGCCCTGCCCTGTGAATGGGTGCTGATAGCCATGGTTGGGAGCTGCATTGCGTGAGTTCTGGTTCTCCACGTTGAGGAAGGTGCTCTCGGAGCGCCTGCAGCCCAGTGGCAGGGTCTGCTGGTGGTAGTCGAAGTAGTTGAGCGAGGAGGTGAGAGATGAGCAACTCACCACATTCATCTTGTCTGTCTCTTCAACGTCTCGTGGCACCAGGCGGATGTCATTCTTGCTCAGCTTCTTCTTTTTGCTGGACTTCTTCTGGTTGCCATATGAGTACTCCGCCACCCTGCGCAAGTAGAAGAAACTGAACAGACTCAATAAAGCAGTGTTCTGCCTTCCCCTCCCCTGTCCACATGGTCAAAAAGCTCCTCCATCATGCCAGCTAGGGTGCTGTTCAACCATGGGATAATTGCCCCTATCCAGAGGTGGACCAGCACATGTAAGTGACCTCCTCTCCATGCTTGCAATGGAGCTGTCATCCCTTGTTTGTTTGCATTTGCATGCTCAACAATTGACATGTCACAAACAGGCAGACAATATGCAAACATGCCAAAACCACAGAGGCACAGCAAAAGGAACACGCTGATACTGAGCAGCACCACCAGTATACGCACTCATATTCAAAGCACACATCCCACACTAATTCCATTTTTTCTTTCATTATCAAGGGAGTCCACTTGCAACACAGAGTGCAGGAGAACTGCAGATTCAAATTCATTTAGCTGCTCTCAGTGGCTGCCGCAAACTTGAACTGAGTATTTTGACTTTAACGAGAGCAAATGAGCAACACAGCCATGTTTTATCAAAGGATCCTCAGACTGGGGGAAATATCCATTCTTCACGCAGCCTTGCAGTTTTCCACAGGAGAACAGATGCTAAGTACTTTGCAGTGATCAGAACAACCCTCACTAGACATATTCGATATAATATGTTATGCTTTTACCACCTGCATTACTTCAAAGTTTGGAAAGGGTAATTTTTAACCTCATGGCATGGAGCTCATGGTTCATTTCCCACATTAAGACCACAACAAAACTGTAGCTGCCAATAAAATTACACTACCTGGAATGTATCTCACACTTTCTGCTGTCAAACATGTCTCTGCTTTACTAGGCCTCACTGGCCTCTGTTCTTCTCTAAAATACAGCACTAATCCCCTGCCACTCCTACAAACACACTGACTAAGAAGGGGAGCAACTGTAGTCTGTCTTTTTCATTTTTCTTTTAGATTGTATCTTGAAAACAGCTACCACCCCAATTCTGCTCCACCTTGATTCAGAGGAAAGAAAAGGGGCAGCAGCAAGGGTCGAAAATATTTCATCTGTTTCATTTCTCATTTTAACATGTTTTCTTTCTACTTTGTGCCCAAAAATCGGGGAGGAAAAATCTTCAGTCAGACAGACTGACAGAGGACAACCAATAAATTGGAGATAACTGCTCCTCATATTTGAGGTGGCGACTGAGAAGCAGAGCACATCAGTGCTGATTAAAGCACCCAGCAGGGAGAGGGGCGCGCACTCTGAGAGTAAAGTACTGGGAGCAGTTTTGAATTTTGAATTTGTTGTTGTCTATCTTTTTTTTTCTCTGAAGAAAATGTATAACTGACATTAAAAAAATGAGAAACATTTTAGATCACAGTGTCGGCACAGAGATTTTCTGCATTTCCAATCAGACTCAAATAAAAACACATTTGGGAAAATAAGCCAGGAGACACGAGTGTCTCTTTAACAACATAAAAGATAGGGTCAACCTTGATAGTGAAGTAGTCAGGTTTTGTGATGAGATTTTCCTCTGAACTAGTAGAAAAGAGAGACTGAATTAATTTCTTAGTCCAATCACTGCAATTAACAATAAGCTGCAACACTTGTGATTATCTCAAACAAATATGCCAAGAGAAATGAAAAACATAATTTGCAATTAGCAAAGACAAAAAAATAGCAATCTTAAGTGGGTTTTAGAGCTCTTTTTTTGTGACCACTACTGCTTAAAAAAATGAAGTAACTTTAAATCAACAAAATAATGTTTGGAGCAAAATATGATTATAGCTTCAGGTTAAATTCTGGAATCCAATCTATATGTAAATTTAGTGGTAATGTGGCACAGGGAAATCAAAGCCAGAACTGATGTTCAGACTGATGAACACAACAGAATATGTGCTAAGCAAGTTCAGGAACATAATAATCTGATCCTTTCTATGAAAACACTCTCAGCAGTTAATGGCTGGGATATCATTTAGACACTTTTATGAGATGTAAACTAGCTATTTTATTTTATTTTATCTTATTTAGTGTAGAGGAAAGCAGATGGGGAATCTGAATGATCCTTGAGGACTATCCATAATCACACTAGATTAAAGCTGATAACAGCCAATCAGCCACGGTGGAGGTTAAATAATAAATGTCTGGGACTGCTATTGAGCCAGTGGGGCGTTAATTGTCCGGCAGCACATCCGCAAATTGAACATGACAGTTGAACCGTCATATTTATGAGTCAATTGGTTACAATGGAGGAATTAAATCCATCAATCATGTTCCACTAACACGGAACAGTGGGCCTAAGCGAACGTGTCTGAGTTGAAGCTGTTGTGTTTATTTGAATAAACCTCAATTTGAGGAAATCTGCAGTCCTCAGATTGGAGCCTTTGCATGCTGCATGACAAAAGCAATGCACTGACAACTGGCAGGTTGAGGCGCGTTTGGGGACACACAGTTTCTCTCTCTCTCTCTCTCTCTCTCTCTCTCTCTCATACAGTCATCCACACATGCACTCACACATAAAAGCACGCACGGGATTATGTCAGTACCTGCAGTTGTACGTCCGGATCTCCTTGTTATCCCTCTTGCACTTGACCGCCACAAAAATCATGGTGATAAACAGGATAGCTGCGATAGAGCCCAAGGCGATGATGAAGATGAGAGACAAGTTGACAGGTCCAATAGACTCCTGAGCATTGAGGTCTGGAGAGAGGTACACCACTATGTAGGCCGAGGCGGACAGGGAGGGCTTGCCGTGATCCCTCGCCACCACTGTGATCTCGTAGGTGGATTTGGCATTTTCTCCAAACATTCGGGTGGAGCGTACCTCTCCGTTCACCTGGTCGATCTCAAAGAAAGCCCTGTCCCCCTCTGAGATCGTGTAGGTCAGGCGCCCGTTCTCCCCCTCGTCGTAGTCATCAGCTTTGACCTGGGTCACCATGTAACCCACCCCGGCGTTTCTTGGGATCGAAACTTCCGCTGTGCCATTAACCAGCGGGGGGTTTGTCATCACAGGTGTGTTGTCGTTGACGTCCAATACGACAATACGCACTGTTGCGTTACTTGATAAAGACGGATTGCCATTGTCTCTGGCCAGTACTTTGAAATCAAAAGTCCTGGTGTATTCATGATCAAACGATCTCATGGAATAAATGCGGCCTGATGGGTTTATGCTGACGTATGTGTTTACATCCATGTGCTTAATCTCACCAGGGACTATTGAGTATGAGACTGTGCCATTCATCCCCAGGTCGGGGTCTTCTGCTGAAACTGCCAGCAGACATGAACCAGGGAGGTTGTTTTCCATCACCATCTCTTGATAGTGTGGCTTCAGAAAGTGGGGAGGGTTGTCATTTTCATCAGTGACTTTTACCACCAACGATTTTGTGGCGCGTAAAGGGGGGACGCCACTGTCCTCTGCTTGGATGGTCAGGTTGTATGTGTCCTGTCGCTCCCTGTCCAGCCCGCCATCAACAAGTATAGTGGAAAAGCTCTCGTATTCTTGTAATCTGAACGGAACGGTGCCCTGCAGCCTGCACTGCACTTTGCCGTTTGCCCCGGAATCCTTATCTGACACCCTCACCAGCGCAATGACATATCCACGCTGCGCGTTCTCACTAACTTCCACCATCTCTGTGTTCAGTGAGAGTAAACTGATGACAGGTGGGTTATCGTTCGTATCCATCACATTCACGGTGACTTTGCAGTGAGCTGGAATGGAGTTGGGACCTAAATCTTTGGCCTGAACGTCGATTTCGTATATCTGCGTCGATTCGTAATCCAAAACACCATTTACGGTGATGATCCCGGTTCTGGGGTCAATTTTGAAAGCGTCCCTCGTTTTCTCGGTGACGTAACTGTTGAACGAGTACACGACCTCTCCATTAGTACCCTCGTCGGGATCCGTGGCATTCAAGTCTATGACTAATGTATTAATGGGGGAATTCTCCATCACGTTAACTGTGTACACCGGCTCGTCAAAAACGGGGTTGTTATCATTAGAATCAATAACTTTGATATTTAACTGGACCGCGCCTATCTTTGGAGGGTCTCCTCCATCTTCTGCGCTGATTTCATATGTATAGTGGGACTGAGTCTCCCTGTCTAACGATTTTTGCACAACAAGCTCAGCAATTTTAGACCCATCCCCTCTGGTCTTTATTTCTAGTCCGAAAAGCTCATTTGGGGTGATGGAATATGACTGCACTCCAAAGATCCCCGAGTCCGGATCACTTGCCCCCTCTAGGGGAAACCTGGTACCAGGGGAAGCATTCTCTGAAATTTCTATGTCAATGTGGCTCGTTGGGAATCTGGGCGCGTTATCGTTCAAATCCTCAATTTCAACTTTGATGACACAGATCTCCATGGAGTTTGACATCACTTCTAGGGATATAATGCACTTTGGGTTCTGTCGACAAACTACATCCCGGTCTATTTTCATTTGGGTTGTAAGGATTCCTGCCGGACTGAGTTCCACCCATCGAGGTTCTGAATTGGATATGACCCTCAAGTACGGGGGCTGCGGTGCAATCTGAAATCCTTGCTTTAGTGCGTCCTTTGTCACGTTTCCTATCACTGACCCGGGCTTCATCTCCTCGTTTATTCCATACTTTAAATTGATAACAGCTTCAGCCCCGACCCAAAAAAGGAGGAACACAGCAGTTAATTGTATTAATTCCATCTCCTTGGTTTGCATTGTACCTGTTGAGTTTTTCTGTGCCTAACAAAAGACCTTGATAATTACGCAGGGATACACGTCAGAGAAAAACTGGGAAAAATTATGCAAATGAATCATCTCATTCAAAATGTCCACAAAAAAAGTGTCTGCGTGAGGAACAGCTTTTATCTGTGCAAATGCAATCTAGGTGCGAAAGCTTATATTCTAACAAGTGCCTCAGCCTATTTTACTCTCCTCAGGCAGGGCACATCCTCCGGTCTGCTGCAGCGGACGAAACACTGGGGAGGACAGCTCTGTGGAAACATGCTGAATCTTCTCACAGGAGTGATTTAGTCGAATAAATCCGTGCTGCTCTTATCAAGCGGCAAAGTGGTCTCG
>VUQH01038555.1:0-26086 GCA_015106775.1 Etroplus canarensis | reverse complement strand
AGCAAAATCACTTGTTCTGCAAGAAAAAAAAGAGAAAAACTTATTGTGACAAAGTAATGCATTTACTTGTCCAGTGATTCATTAAACTGCCAGTCAGCTCAGCTCGAGAACGTCTGGCTGACCACATTTTATATTCTAGCTTCACTTCTCTTTTGAACCACCTTACAGTATGTTCACCAGTGTAGCAACTCTAAAAGAAGACATGGAGTATCTCCCTAAAAAAATACAATGTACATCAAGTGACATAAGAAAGTGATAGTTACAGGGTAATTATACAGACTACAAACTATGTCCTTTGATGAGTTTGTGCCACAGTTTACATTCTAATTCAAGCAGCGTTTTCACAGATACAAGAAAATGCATGAAACTACTCACCGTGAACTGCACTGAGACCTGATTTTATAAAAGGTATTGACATTGCTTTACATTTTGGAAGAAAATCCAATCTTATCTTTTCAAACAAAATGTGATGTTTGTTTACTTTTAATATATTTCCTCACATATGCATAGTGCTGTACTCTGTGTGAATTAAAGCTGTGCAGAGATTAATTCTTAAACCTGAAGTCTTGAGGCAGAGCTAGACTATTTAAGTCCAAGGGAATTTCACAACCTCACATCAGTTTTGAGTATATTTGAAACATTTGTGGTGGGAAGCTTGAACCAGTGCACTTGAAAGTACACAGAGAATGAATGATTTTATTTCATATCTTCTTTTTCCTCTCTTTTTTTTTCTCTGCTGCCAAGGAATGGCACACATCTATAGTCTGTCCCTACTGCTTGCTGGGAAAGGAATATCTAAGCTTCTCTGACAGTTGTTGGCATCATCACCTCGATGTCCTGCCCGGCACTGGATCTTGGCCCGTGCACAGACATGGACGTACAGGAGCTAGCACAGGACAACAGAGACAGTGGTACATCGATTCAGACTGGGCAAGATGGCCATGCTTATTTTGGCTGGAGCTGAGGATGATGTTATTATTATGGTCCTCACCCACACAGCTTCTCAAAAAAATTGATTCCTCCTGAGCACCCTTTGCCAGAGGCATTAAAAGGAAGGGGAACTGACAAGCTTAATCTATGGACCCCTCGTCAATGACGATACGCCCTCTACTTCATTCCACACTGTGTCCATGATATATCAATTAGTATCAACTCTCACCATCCATCTGAGTGTTCACACCATCCCTTGGGCTAACCAACATCACTGTAAGCACAATTCAGCAGCAAAATGGGCTTGTTTTCTGCTTTTCAGCAACTTTTGTTGATATACCGGTGGCTTATGTGTGACTTTCAATTGCTTGCCATTTTTATTCCAAAGTTTAGCAAAGCATTCATATGGGATGCCAAAGTAGCTGATTGCATTGGGTCTTCCTAGTTTTTCATTATTAACTCTGCTAGCATTTCTTTCCCTCTCAGTCACTTCTTGGTGAATCAGTGAATGGAAATAAAGTCCAGGTATTTTGAGTGTGTATTTTTAGAGTTCCATGTTTTCCTCTTATCAGCTGGAGTGTTAGCATATATAGTCATGTGAAAAAATAAGTACACCTCATGACTCAGTAGCTGATAGAACTACATTTAACTGCAATAACGAAGTAATCATTTCCTGTATGATTTTATCAGTCTCACATGATTATGGAGAAATGTTGGCCTGCCCTTCTTTGCAGCCTTGCTTTGGTTTATTGATGTTTGTTTATGTACAGCTCTCTTAAGGTTCTGCCACAACATTTTAATTTGATGAGGTTTGCACTTTGACTGATATGCTTGGAATCATTATCCTGTTGTATGACCCAAATTTGGCCTCACACTTGATTGAACTGTACTTATATTTCTACTCTGACTGATCACTCAGTGCACTTGTTGGAGCCACACTGAGAAGCTGGAGTATATGAGTTAGTCTAGTTTTGGCTTATGTGTATGTTTATTGACCCAGAGCAGGGCAGGTCTGTCATTTAATTTACTTGAGTATGAGTGGTGTAAGCCAGGCTCCGCCCCTCCTCCCCATTTCTCTACACTGATTGGCATTGCATATATATAGGTGAGTAAAATGTTTGTTTTGTGTTAGATGGCAGACAGCTACAGTCTTTTGACACTTTTTACTACAGGTCTCATTTACTCATTCACATATACATTTGTACAGTGTTTTATTCTATGGTTTTAAGTGCTTTTAACTATCATGCACGCAATCACATTCTGATAGATGCATTGTGGGCAATTAGGGGTTCAGCATCTTGCCCAAGGACACTTCCCAAGACTGGAGAAGTCAGGGATTCAGCTGGCAACCTTCCTGTTGGAGGGCGGCCCGCTCTACCTCCTGAACCACAGTTGCCACTAGTTCACTTTACAATACAAAGGAGTTCATGGGCATTTCACTGACTGCAAAACAAGCCAAAATCATTACCCCTCCACCACCGTGCCTGACGGTTAGTATGAGGTGTTTCAGCTGATAACGCCTCATACTAACTATGTTAATCAAATTAATCACACCATATTTGTTCAGTCTTTTTCCGGCAGTACTGCCAAGAACTTAACATGCCCCTGTAGTGTAGTGGTTTACACAGTAGCCTTGCAAGCAAAAGGTCCCTGGCTCAGTTCCAGGTGGGGGCACAAATACCTCTCACCATGGAGGGTTGTGTCAGGACTAGTGAATAATATAAAACATTTTAAAAACTATGTGCACTTTTTCATTTCCTATAGTTAAAATGAGCTCAAAATGAAACAAAAAAAATCAAGAAATAGTTCAATGCTTTTGTTGCTTTTTTGAGTAAGAAAAACTCAAAACCTCTGCCAATTTACCAATGAGGATTAATCCACTGTAGCGACCCCTTGAGGTGAATAGAAGGGAGCCGAAGGTATATTTTTTATTGCCAAGGACTTTAACATTTAACATTGTAACTGAGGCCTGTGGAGTCTGAGCTTAAACTCTTGGGATTTTACAATTTCTCTGCACAGTCTGACCTTGGGGTAAATTTGCTGGGACGTCCACTACTGGAAAGATTGTGTTAACATACACCTGAATGCTTCAGTCCAACAAACTGCTAAAATTTCTTATTTTATAGAGATGGTCACACCAGCTGATGATCAGTTAATTGAGTGCATTCGGTTAGCAGCACCTGGCTGCTACTTGCCCTCTTGATTCCTATTGATAAAGTAAGGGTGTACTGCATAGGGTCCTCTGAAAGCTTTCTTTTTCACATAACCATACAGCAAAACTTCAGCTTTGTGGTTTTTTATGATACCTTTTGTGGGCACAAATGCATTCTCGTTCTTTAAGAGTTGGTGTTAATGTTCACATAACTGAGCTGATATCTCCCACTGAAATGTCCAAGGGTTTCTTGAATAGCCTCCCTCAGATTTAATGAAAACACTGCTGTTTCCTTGCCCTGCCCGCAAGCAGATGGTCTCGTATTAGAATGGATGTGGTCTTTGTTATATACGGATGCAAATGAATAAAGGAATTGTTGAATGTGGCTGTTTGAAGTTGTAGGGTTGGTTGGTGGGGCTCTGGATCATCAAAAGCGGCATCAATTTAATATGCAGTTTGTTGATGTTTAAACAATTAATAATTTGTAACCCAATGACCCATTTGCTTCTGAGATGAAATATATTTAAGAGAAGCTTGTTCTATTTGTGCATAATTGGTTTAGCTATTTATGCTGTTAGATGGCAATTAACAGACTTTGTGTACAGTTCCTCTCATGTTTAGAGCCAAATGTGCTCTCATGGCTTCGATTTGAATGTCTGTATGATAAATAGCAGTTTAAATGCTTTTTGTTCAAGTGGAATTACAGTTTTAGAAAATTAGCTACTCACTGCATTGAATGATGTGTTAAAAAATTTGTTTGTGTAAATTCACATTACAAAATTACTGTATAATGGAATTAGTTTTGCAAAATCCAGTGAAGTTGCCATCATGGTTTACCTGATAATCTTTTCCTAATTATTTTTTTTTAAAATGTACAGTAGATATGCATGTAGCCTAGCAGGTTGCTTAATACATGAATATGCTGGTGGAAAATGTTTGCAGCATGTGAAAGAACAACGTTAAAACAATTAATGAGATGAATGAGATAGTCAGAAAAAAATTAAAATACAGGACATACAGTGAAAAATTTGGTTCACCTATTGATTTTCTCATATCTGCCTGCAGGAGATCCATTTAGAAAAAGCAGGACATGCATCACAGATTGTTTTCAGCCTTGCATCAATCTTGATATTTGCCTTTTACACTAGTATTTCTCCCAAATCAACAAAATACTTTCTTTTTAAGAGCTCCTTTTTCCCTTGACAAGATTTGACCTCTGAGCAGCATTCTTTTAAACATTTCTGTATTGGGAAATCAAACATTTTACAGCTATGAATGCTTTAGGAAACATGAGCTGGTAAAGAAATATTTTTTAAGTCAGGGCACTTTGGACCAGATCTTCATTATTGATTACATATTTAGGAGCTTTATGTTTTTGAATCCTTGACCGTTTATATCATGATATTTAACATCTCCTTCCTGTTTCCATAGCATGAAGCACAATAGGTGCAATCACAGGCATAATAACATTGCTGGAGATTTCCTTTTGATCTGATTACCCCAGTGTGCAAAATCAGGTGTCTTTGTTAGGAGGCCTAGGTCTATTCAAGAAACAAAAAAAGTATAAATAATACAAATAAAAAAGCCACACAAATCTAAGGCTCTGAGTAGACAATAGACAGGATCTGTGAACACACAAGTTTCTGTTCACGTGGTGTATGGTCAATTAGCTTTGTGTTGCTGTGTTTATTCAGTGTCAGCTCTGATTAATAGGCACAACATGGTGGATAGAACACCTGAAAATGGTGCGTGGTGCCTGGGTGGGACATTGTCGCCATCTGATACCATCTCAACAACATGGCACTTATCTCGTCGGCCCCCCCTTGGGGTTGTTTACAGCTGTTTTCTCGTCAAGACAAATTAGTTTGGCTGTGTACCTTTTTTCACCTCCTCAGAGTGAAGCAGTGAACGGAGACGACATGGTCACTATGTCTTGCTGTGCTTTTGAATTGGTACGTGCGTGGCCATGATTAGCTGCATTTAATATATGGTGACATGTGCCAGTTTTAAATCAATGTGTTGATTGATTTGGTTTTCACAACCTGGAGGGGCCAAGAAGAGGAAAACATATTGTTGTGGTTTTTATTCCTCTCTAATCTGTCAATCTAATCTAATATCCAAAAATGTTTTGAGCTGCTGTGGCTGACTTAGCCGCCGTAATGCTCTAAATCCTGACTAGCCTTACTGGACTGCGTGCTGTAAAAAGCAACAATGAGGTTATATTCACAGATGAACAGTTTCCTCCACAACAGGACCACACACACACACACCCCATCCTCTCTGCCTGCTATTGCCTCATTCTGTCTCCCAAACACACCTAGCGAAACAGCTGCACCAGGTTTTATGAGTAACCTCGGTAATCTCACTTCAAATGTTGGCTTCCTTTTGGTGAAAAGGTATGTTTTGTTAATGGTATGACATTTACTCTTACAGTGACCATAACAGCATTGTTAGCGAACCCCCAGTAGATTAGCAGAGCCACCCCTGCAGGCACCCGTATGTTGTCTGCTTGATTGATGCCGTAGCATGAGAAGAGGGTCATGTTTATTGCTTTTCATAATGTGCCACCAGAGGACTTTACCCTATGATTGTGCCAGTTTAACATGTTACACTTCATCACCCTAATACTGGGCTTGAGGAACATTTGATGGCACAGGCTACAGAAGGCTAGGCAAATTAGTAGGTTTGTTATTCCAACATTAGCTTGTCAACACCTCATCTTAATTTCACAGCTGAACCGTATAAATGGAGACCTTGAATGCTTTGGCTGCTTGTGTCGAGGGGAGATAGGAGGTGAGAGTGTGTGTGGGTGTAAGCACACAGGCGCATTTGTGTCTATGCCACTATGTATGGATGTGTGTGTGTGTGTGTGTGTGTGTGTGTGTGTGTGTGTGTCAGCATGTGTCGAAAAGGCATTCTCCTCCTCAGAGACATGTGAATTCAAAATAACAGACACAGAGATAGAAATAGAGGGAGAGAGACAGTGAGAGCGAGCAAGAGAGAGGAAAAATAATCTCATGCTATGTTATCCCTGCAAAACCTGACAAACCACCCCCGAGACTGATCTGGCTTAGCATTCAGTGTGGTTAGGAGCTTGTTTGTGCTCCTATGATTGGAGCAGGCTGGCTAAGTTGGCCTCATAACAGTCCAGTCACAGTGGAGCCCCAGTGGAGTCGTGCTGCCTGGGGATGGCAGGTCTGTCTCTATCTGACCACAGATATCAATAAAGGCAGCAGTGCAGTCCTCTGGGAGGCTGGACAGTCCAAAATGTCTTCCCTGAAAGAGGGTTATTAATTGTCTTGATATTGTATGTAGTCCGCTCGCACAACATGCATTTTTGTTGCACATTCTGAATTCCGGGCATGTATCCCAGAATGCAATTAGTCCCCACCATTAGATCAAGCGACACATGTCTTCTTGCCTTGTGCCTGGTCTGGAATTATGGAGGGGTAGGGGGGAAGAAAGAAATTAGTATGGAAATTAGCTGTCTTCAAAGCCTTTGGCGTTAAAGGTGGTGTAAGGTGCTACAGGAAGGTGGCAGTTCCCTTTGCAGATATCTGAGTAACAGAAAATGTAGGGATACAGAAGGATTGGTTTCCTTGGGAGACTCATATCCCCCTGTGCAAAGTGCGATTACGGAGATGGCACATGAAAGGCAGTTCATGCTGTTTAGTACACTCTAATTGTGCATTCAGTGCAGAGTGGTCTGGGGTAGCAGATTGTATTTTAGCATCACACACTGACGTTTGATCCATAGAGAGTTGGAGGTCCTTAATGTTTGTAATGTTTACCTAACAGAACTGAGCCCAACTCTGTGAGAAGAGTCTGGTTTGTATTCTGACCGCTTGCTCACTTTTTCTTGGTATTATCACTGGTGATAAACTAGCACATTTTAAAAATACACTACAGGAAACCATGGGGTCTTCAGAGCTTCAGAAGATTTATTTAACCATTATGAAATAATGATTTTTTTGTACCATAAATTCAACACGTTTTGAAAACAAGTGACAGCATGTTTGACATTTTAATTTGGCATGTCAGATATGAAGTTGGCAGTCACTGCACAGGAACATGAGAATGAAAGGTTGCTGACGTTGAAATAGTACAACAGTTAGCCATTAAGTCTGACAATCTTACTGGGAGTGTAAATGGGGAGAACTTAGAAAAAACTGAAACCCCAAAACTTTCAGGGGATGCATTGAAATCCTAATTCCCAAATAAAGAAAATAAAATTTAATTTTTGCTTAATCTAACATACTGTGTACTGTGTGTTACTGGCCCGAGATTGGTGCCAGTTATGTTTTGAGTGCATTTTTGATATGTGATATCATCTGTATTGAACATTGTACTATAGTGCGGTAATGTGTTAACAGTGTAATAGTGGCCCACCATTTTAAGCATGGTACATTATGGTTCAGATATACTATAATTGTACGCTGTGCCTCAGCAACATTTCATAGTTTTATGGAGTAATGCTTGGTTGTTGACTTGTTTTCACAACCTCTTAGTCGCTTATAATGGAGATAATGTTTGGGGTCATATGTTTATTTACACAAATTGGTTGCACACTGCATGAATTTGAACTGAAGTGGATAAAAAAATTCTACTTTAATGTAGACGCAGTTCATTTAAGCAATAAAAGGTTGATCCTGCATGTTGTTTTTTAACAGCAACCAGCTTTGCAGCAAAACACAGACACACACACTCAAATAAAACAAAATTATGAAACAGCTCATGTGTTATTGTATTCCGACAGGACCCACACTCCAAAATATTTTGGCCTATACCTTTTTCTGTAGGTCTGTATTACATAACTTTTACAAAAAATCTAAAATCCCAATTCCAAAAAGGTTGGGGCACTGTGTAAGATGTAAATAAACACATAATGCAATGATTTACAAATCCCACAAACCAATGTTTTATTTATAAAAGAACATAGACAAAATATGTTGAAAGTGAGACATTCATCTCAGATTTGATGGCAGCAACACATCTCAGAAAAAGGATAGGGTCGTGTATACCACTGTGTAGCATCCCCTCTTTTCTTAACAGCGGTGGAACTGAGGAGACCAGCCACTGGACCTTTGGGAGAGGAATGTTGTCCAATTGTTGTGTGATATAGGATTCCAGTCCTGGCGTTTCTGGATCATGTTCACATATGGCTTCTTCTTTATTGGAGCCTCAACTTGCGTTTATGGATGGCACAGCGACCTGTGGAATATTGTGGGATATTCAAAGTCTTTGCAATTTTACATTATGGAACAATATTCTGAAATTGCTCCACAATTTGTAGAGGCAGTTTCTCACAGATTGCTGAACCGCTGCCCATCTTTATTTCTGACAGACTCTGCCTCTGTAAAGTGCTCTTTTTATACCCAATCGCATTACTGGCTTGTTGCCAATTAACCTAATTAGTTGCAACATGTTCCTCCATTTGTTTCTTTTTAGTACCAATTAATTTTCCAGCCTTTTATTGCCTTTGTCTCAACTTTTTTTTAGATTTGTTGCTGCCATCAAATTCAAGATGAGCAAGTCTTTTTCATGAAATACTAAAACATCTCACTTTCAACATTTGATATTTTTCCCATGTTTTTTTGTAAATACAAATTGGTTCATGAGATTTCTAAATCACTGCATTGTGTTTTATTTAAATTTTACACAGCATTCCAACATTTTTGGAAAGGGGGCTGTAATAAACTTAATGTGATGTATACACATATGCATAAATGTGGATTAAGCATAAATTAAATAAATGAATCCAATGTGTTTAAACATACATATTCTTAGGTGGTATTCTTTATTCACGTCTTCTTCTGCCAGGTAGCAACTACAACTGACATGGCTACTACAACTTTTTGTCAGGTAAACATAAAGTAAGTCACCATAGGCATTTGTAAAAACAAGTTACAGGATTTGTATTTGTAATATTAGTATTGCGTAAGTTGTCTTGGTGATGAGCAGGTCAATGGCAAACAGCGGCATAAGTGTACAGACAGTCAGGCTTGTCCCCAGTTAAATATATTCACAAATATTAAGGTTACTCCTCCTTTGTTTCTACCTCAGCCACATGTCCCTTTAGTTTTTATTTTGTTTAAAGCAATCTATGAGTATAATAAGGATATTAATATCCAAACAGTTAAGCTAATTGCTCCTTAGAACCTTATGACTTCATTATCACTCATACTGTGTTGTCGGATGGTGATGCTTATTTTGGCAAGAGGCAATCCTGCCCTGAGGCTATGGGGATTCCTTTCCCCCATGTGTCAGTTAATGTTTACTGAGGCCTGAGGACTGAGGTTGGATCACAGGATTTCATAATCCACTGCCCGTACAGTGGAGCAAGGGCAAAAAAATAATTCTCTTTGTGTCAACAGTTGTTTCATTCATGGGTAATTTCCCCATAGCTAGAGATAGAGACAGAAATGAAGAGAGAGACAGAGAAAAACAGAGAGAGAGAGAGAGAGAGAAAGAGATGTCCACACTCAAGTGCTCTGCTTCCCTAGAAACTGCTTCATGATTTGGTTGTAAAGCCTTGCTATTTGTATTCCACCTGAGTTGTTCCTTCTCATTCATGTGTTTTAACCAACCATGTATTTGAATTCATGAGAGCTATATAAGTTATGAGATGCATATGATGTCAGCAGAGGAAGAAGGGACATCTCTGGAATTGCTACTCAACAGTTTTCTTCTTGCTCTCTGGGCTCTGGCGATGTTCCAACAGGATCAATGCAATGTGGAAGTGAATGCTGAATGGCAGCATTGGAGATAAAACTCACTGAGACCTGAGCACTGACTGTGCAACTGAAATGTTAGAAATAAAATATTTTATATTGTACAGAGCAGCAGCACACAGTCTTTAATAGTCTTTTATTTTCTAATTGTAGTGGAAAGTGCTGTTCAGGTGTTTCCCTTAGGTTCCACAATGAGCTATTTGATGATGAGCATTTTCACTAAACAAGATGTACACTTTACAGTAATTTTAGAGCTTTTCTGATTTCAGAAGGAAAAGATTGTTGAATTTCAAGCACTGAAAGACATTCTTATCTGACAATGTGGCCACCTGCCTCAGCGTGGCTGACTTGTCACTGGCTTAGATAAAGGATTTGATTTGCAAACTTGAGGTGGTGCATATTCAAAACAAAAAGAATGAAAAAAACAACACTCAAAATTTGACCTCATGCTGCCAAATGAATAGAGACAGCTCCTTGCAAGAGGCAAAGCAACTAATCAAAGTTCTATTCTACACATGAGCTTTGTAACTGATTGCAATGTCATTTCTTTTGCAGTTCAATTACTTACCTCTGTTATGTGTAACTAGTTACTCCCAAATATTGCTTGTAAAAATTTTGTTTGTCCTTGAGCTCATGAGCAGCTGTGGCTGAGGAGGTAGATTAGGTTGTCCACCAACTAGCAAGCTGGTGGTTCAATCCCTGGCTCCTTCATTGCATATGTTAATGTCCTTGGGCAAGAGACTAAGCCCCAAATTTTTCCTGTTTCAGGCATCTTTGTGTGATAGTTATAAAGTGGTTAAAGGCATAGACTCAAGCACTGTGTGAATGTGGCTTGCAGTGGAGAGCGCTCAGTTGCAGTAGAAAAGCAATATACAAGTACCAGTCCATTTACCATGTATGTGTTTTGTTATTTTTTTAGATGGTGCATTTTTTACATCTTTGATCAGCTTATTTTACTTTTCTGTTTTCTAGCCTTCAATTCATTGCTAAGACACTGCACAATACCGCGGGGTACTTCTAAATTATGCACTCTGCAACTGTCACACATGGACCGTTTTTCTTGCTACTGCCCACCTTATTAAGTCTTGCCAAACAACAGAGCGGCTCAAAACAGCTTCTTCTAGCCTCTCCTACAGCCAAATGTTAAACTTCCCCATCAGTATACGTTTAAACTGCTGCCACAACTGCAACCCGGTCCTCCTCTGCTATATATCTCAATGAACACAAAGGTGGCAATACCCCACACTGTTTGCGGACGAGCCATCATGGCCCTTTGCAGACCTCAGGATGTACATCCAGCGCACGCCCATGTACTTTTTCTTTCCTTAGCTCTTCAGTGTTATCTGGGCTGCACAGGACTGCAAAAGCAGGATCATCTTAAGGTGGATAAAGAAGAACTTTCACTATCATAACCCTCTGGATTAACTGGTCCCTTCTCTATGCCGATATGAAAGTGCACTGCATTGCGGGCACAGTGCATAAGCTTTGCACACAGACTATACGCTGTAAGTCAAAGGTGAATTGTTTGGTATTGTATCACTGTGAATAGGTAACTGATAGTGTTTTGTTGGTTGGTTGTGCAGTAGTTTGTTGTTAAACCAGTGCAAATATGCATAATGAGAAAAGAACAAGTGACGGCAAGAGAAATGAAAACAGTGGAATTACCATCACTGTTCCATAAATAGCATCTTCAAAGAACTAATAAAGGTGCAACTGCAATATTAAAGCAATAACAAGAAAGCAGAAAATAATAACAGAACATTACAAACATGCTGTACTCCTTGTGACCATCACTCACCTCTACTAGTTTTGCTCTTCTACTTATTTTTATATTGTCTTGAATTTAAAACTGGGTATTTGATAGGGAGACAAACAGTAGCATCAGCCTCCCAGTGGTTATTAAAAGTTTGAGAATTTTCTGACGGCTGAAACATCTCCTGTTTGCCAGAAAGAAAGCATCAACGAACAAATGCCAACACTTTTGTAAAGTCACTCTCAATGCCAGTTCAGTTAGAATTTAATATTGACATTCCAGGTGATTTTGTTAATTTAAAAAGGAGCAGTACATTTTGCTTACATACAGATTAACTTATCAAATAACATTAAGTAAATTTAAAGTACAGCGGCAAATATAGGACTTTGTAATACACTGAAACTACAGCACTGGTAAAGTAAGTAGTGCAGGATTGCTCGTAAGGTAACAAGAGGATGTTTTGCTGAAGTGCACACCATAACTTCTAGTGCTGCTGACAAGTTGAAATACCTCACTACACAAGCTGATCTGCTGGCTATCGAACCTTAACCTAATTAACGTATTAACTTTTTTAATGGTTAATCACGCCAGGAAGTTCAGCATATTGTCATCCTGTGCATACTGTTGGGGAAAATGAATCTCCAGGAGACCCGTCCATGAGAAAGAATTCATTGATTTAACTCCTGTGTTTTCATATGTTTCATTAACTTTTGCAAGAAAATGATTGATTTCAACTGTAGGAGATCTAGTTCAGCTGGGGGCAGTGTTAAAATTGAATCCAGGTCTCAGGTTGATAGACTATTTGTTTACAGTATTTGCACTAGATGTGTATTATTGCATGGGCTTGTGTGCATATACAGCTGCGCACCAACAAGTTTATACATGTCAGAGTAAATAGACATCATGTCTTCAGAGCACATTTTTCCTACAGTTTGCGGCAGATGCAAAGAGAAAAACCTGGCATCACCTGCTTCAACCAAACACAGCATCTATATCACATAACTAAGACTAATGGCAAACCACCAGCACCTTCGTGAGAAGTGACTTCTGACATTACACTTTAAACAAAACAGACTGCAAGTATTGCAGAATACCTGAGTAAATCAGGCAGTGATAGACAAGTCACCCACTTCAGACCACAGTGACACTAAAACCTTAATTTTGCATTTTCTAAACAAAGAGCAATGAGGCCACAGCCCAGCAGATTGACTACCCAGCCTCACTGGAAGCTCACAACTCCTCAGTGATAGATAAGGTTGTAATAAGATATAGTCAAAGCCTGGCAACTAATCTGATATTTCACCTCAGTGAGAGATAGCAAAGATATAAAAACGTATTAGGAGTGGGCACTAAGAGGATTAGTGTATGGAAACGGATGTGTGCCACTGTTTTAATCCACTCATGCTTAACCCTTTGAAGCTGCCCAATCTGCTTCACGCAAACAATGATTATTTAGACTTGCTTTTTATGGAACCAATGCTCTTTTTTTTTGGTTGGTTTTTTTAGACCAGAAGCTCTCCAGACACGCACATAAATCCCTCCCATTCATTTAATTTGATTTTGTATGAAAAAAAAAGGTGAGCAGTGGACTGACAGAGCTCAGGTTTGATTAAGATTCTCTGTCCTGTGACAACATGGCACGGGTCCATCTACGGTGAATTACTCTGGATTGATGATTGACATTTAGTGGCTGGTTTAGCAGCAGCAGCAGTGTGTGTGTGTGTTTATCATTTTCACAAAAGTGTGTGTATCTAAACATGCCCCTGTCTGTATGTATACTAAATGCTTAGTGGCTTAGTGCAACTTAATCTAACATAGCTGCACTTTGAGGATACAGGATTAAGTACAACCAAACTGTAGAGGGCAATTAATCTTCTCTCCACATACAGGCAGCAGCTTAAATTTGGTGTGGGCTGATCATTTTCAGTGTGTGCGGCATGAAAGGTGAAAACACACGAGTTTGACCTTTTCACATATGTTAAAGCTGATATTAGTTTAAGGGAGGCAATAGCATTGAGGAGCCTTTCAGGGAGATCATTGCTGTCAAAATGAAGGCCTCACTCTGGGAGAGACAGATGTTACACAGGATATGAGTAGTCAAGCCCAAGAGTGGTCCTGTTCTATCATAAAGGTCTGCCCCTAAGGGTGGCTCCCAGCTGCCCACCCTTCGTCATTCTGTGTTGGGACATGACCCTGGTGACAGCAAGCTCTGAGGAAGTGCATGTATGTTAGAAAAGGGCACAGCATTAATAAATCGTAGTCAGCAGTGGGTGGCGGAGAAATAACAGGTGTCAGTCTTCATTAAATGTGATCTGCCACCTCTCCAAATTCCAAATTATTCCCCAATTAAGAAGAAAAATGAAGGCAGAGATGCTCCCTGAATTTGACATCCTAATTAATTACTTCCTTCACATGAGGAATTGACTCATACTTCATGTCACCTTGGAGCCCTTGTGTGTTTTGAATTGCAAAATTAGTCACTATCAATTAAAACTTTTAAAATATGAAAGGGCTTGGGGATGTTTTAACATCTTATAATAAAGAAAGGTGCAGTTATCGTATGTAGTTTAGTTATGCATTGCCTCCCTGTAAACGGGTATGTGTTTTCAAAACACATCTTTAAATGACAGACAGCATATGGGTTTTGAACATACCACAGAGTTGACTGTGAGGCATGAACAGCCATGATGGCAGAACTCAATTGGCTATACTGTGAAATAGGCTCGAGTTTTATTATCAAATCAGTTGTGGCGAATTAAAGCAGTGTCTTTCATCCTGTCCCCTCACTTGTTATTTAGTCCCACCACCACCACCATCATCACCACCATCCCTCTGGCAATTCTATCCCCGATTGTAACAGGCAATTTCATTCTTACAATCAATTACAGGTTGATTGTGAAGGGTTTACTGGGAGAGGAAAAAATGTGAAAAGATTGGAAATAAGATTTGACTTCCATGGCTAACTGAAAAAAATGGGAGGAAGAAGAGGTTTTATGACTGTCTCTTGCTGTCCTTCTCTTCCTCTCAGACACACAAATCACAATATAAAGTTCTTTACAGGCAGAACAACAGGTTTTTGCATAAATTTCACTTCCCACAGTAACCAGTATCCTTTTAGTTTGAGTGTTTTAGCATTACAGATGGCTTGATATGATACCCCCCCCAAAAAAAGAAAATACCTTCCTTCATAATCATGTCTACACCATGGCAAGTGGAGGAGAACACTGAGCATCATTACAGGACTTGGCTCCTTACACGTACAGTTGTACATCAGTTGAAGCGCCTCATGGTTGCTGAATGTATGTCATTCTAGCTTACAGCCAACATACTCCTTTGGTGCAAATTTTACACTTGGCAGGGTGATTAACACATGTGATGCACTAAATCTGGGTTGCCCAGAAAGCACCAGTGCTAGATAGAGTGGGACTTAAAATCCTTTTCTTCTTTTGCCTTCTGGCTCCTCAGCCTCATACTTATATCTTTTGGATTTTCTTTTCATTTGATGATCAGCACTGAACAAATATTTCCTCTGTGAGATAACTGGACTCTCACTGAAAGCCTTCAGTCACACAGGAAATTTATAAATTTAGTTTTCCTGCAATATATGAAATTTGAAAGGATCCATATAACCTTGCAGAATTGCCTATAGAACCTCTTGTTCAGGGAACACTCTGTAAGCTACGGCACGTCACAGTCTTCCTGTGTCCCTGACTCAACTGCTTAGCAAATTGTCAGACAACCTACAAAGAGAATTATGGGCCCTGAGGGGTCTTGGGGAAATTGCACCACTGGCAGTTTTATCTGGGGGAGCTGCAGGGCCTAGACAATGCTCCACTTAAGTATGATGACAGACTAGAGGGGATGTACCCAGGCCCTTTCTATAAACTTCACAAAACCCTCACAGCTGAAAACTAAAACTCCTGGCATCCCCTGCTGAAGCTGTCGCCGTAGGCCAAAAGTCAACTACAATAAATTTAGCTTATCAGCCAACTTGAAGACAGAAATCATATATTATTTCTGGATGTGTTCCATTAGCAAAGTAAATTTAAATGTTGCCAATCTATAGTTTCATAGCATTAAACAAACAGTTTTTACCATTCATTTGAATGGTGTCAGGTAAACCATCCGACAGCCTTGATGAATTCTGCGTGTGGAAGTCATCAATTATAAGTGAGGGCTCTAGCAGGAAAACAAATTAAACTAAAATCCCAAAACATTTAACTTACTCCATGATAGACTACAGCCAGCAGGTCAGCATCCATTTGCCTTTGATACTTTTATATGTAGCTTGCTGTGGCGATTCATAATAGGACATGATCGACCTTTAAATGTTTACAGGGATATATTTGCTTAAAGGTGGTTATTAATTCACAAAGTACAAATTCCTGCAGGTATCAAGAGAAGGCACCATAAAGACTGCTTATGATGCCCCCTTTGCCAAGTTAACATATTGGTTTGATGTGTTTGCTGATACAGTGCCATTTGAATTAAACACTGAACACGATAGCGGGAGAGACACTACTAATATAAATGAGTTGTTTGTATAATGGCTTGTTTATAAAGGTGTTACTACATGTCACACTTCCTGTCACATTTGTGATAAAACTCTGCCTGCAGCTCCTCCTAAATTCATTTTCCTTTTATTTGTGAAATGTGCAGTGTATGCAGAAGCTTCTCATTAACCACAGTAATGAAGAGGAGTATCAGAAACAAGTTAGGTGTTTTATAAAACCAGAGGTGGAGAAGTAAACTCAGCTACATAGCCTCACATCTGACACTCAAAGAGAGCTATGGAAGAGAACACACAGACTCTTCCCTTAGACTTTTTTCCTTATTTCGGTAGCATGAGGGAGATAAACAGTGGAATGAGGCTGACTGTGTATGTGGTACTAGCGCTATAGCTGCCTGACCCGTCCATGGAGATGAATAATAAATGAGCAGGACAGAAGCAGTTACCATTTGGAGACAGTTTCCTGATGAATGATTACTGGCTCCATTGGGTCTGTATTTGCATAGGAGATGAAAATGTCGAGGGGAAGACACATGGCTGTTACAGTAGTGAGGCTATAATACTTTTGACTGCTGAGAAGGCAACTCTTCTAATGTTATAATCAACTAGCATGGCTGGTCATAAGAGACCACACATAAAACAGAATAACTGTAGACTGGTGAGGGGCCCATGAGGTGACATTTCAAATGAGATGTATTTATCCGTTATGCTATTAAATTGGTTGTCTGCTCCAGCAGAAATTCCGATTTATGTTTATACCATTCTGTACAGCTGTTCCTTTAATAACCACATTCATTACCAGGCGACAGTTATTAACATAGTAAAAAAAATCAGCAGCTCTGCAAGTGAGGTGAGGAAATTTCTTAGGAAACATACATATAGACTAACAAGAATAATGAGGTTAAAGATAACGATCACTTTTGCTGAAAATGAAACAAAACCACTTGATTAATCCTTTGCAGGCAGATATAGCCTGACTGCCACCTATTTTACTGCAGCACTGTGTAGCAATATCTACTGGTGCTGAAGTGAAGGAGATAAGGATTTCATGGTCAGCGCGTCAGCTCGCAAGGTAGTTGTGGTGCTGCAAGGGAGAGTATGGCTTCTGTCTGGTCCTGCAGGGCAAGATGAGAAGTGTCCCCGTCAGTGTCAGAACTCTGTTTACACCTCAGAGCAGCCACCTATGCCACCACTTCTCGCCTCACCACGCAGAATCTTGCTTGGTTTGATCAGCTTTTTGAGTCAGCTTAATCTTGTCAGGCTTGACAATGAAGGCTGATCTCCTCTGTTCTTCTTAGCAGTGGAATCAGCCTACAGCTCGCCCTATTCAAACGGGGACCAAGATTCCCCCCAGAATCCATAATCATTTCTATGAGGGATTTTTGGATGTATCAAACATTCT
This sequence comes from Etroplus canarensis, assembly GCA_015106775.1. Lineage (NCBI taxonomy): Eukaryota > Metazoa > Chordata > Actinopteri > Cichliformes > Cichlidae > Etroplus > Etroplus canarensis. Next base: position 8,608 of record VUQH01038555.1, on the reverse strand, counting down.
CAAGTAAAAGCACTGATCTGCATTCATTTGTACCATAAGCCGGCCTGGCTGAATACTAAACGGCCCTGCTAAATTCTGAAGGCCCCCTTTTAACAGTGCCTAAGATATGCATAAGGAGGGGAGAGAATAAGAGAGAGAAGTCATCTTCTTTTCTTTGTCGTTGAAAGGAGATGAAGAGACAAGTGTCTTTTAGTGCTCTCATGGTCGGTTGGTGCTAAGAAAAAGATAGAGAGGAGAGGAAAAGCGCTAGAGAGTAAGAGAGAAAGCAGAGAGAGAAGGTGGGAGCCATCATTACCACAAGGCTACTTAAAAATCCTCCACCGAGGGCACTTAATAGAACCATTTGTAATAGAGGCTTCCTTTCACTATACACCATGTCTGCAAAGTACGGAGACACTCTACATGTGGGTGGATGAATGTAGAGAGTACAGAGTGGATGTTCTGGCCCCCAGATGTTTGCCTGCTTTGATAGAAAAGAAAGTCAAATGTATTCCAAATGGTATGTACTTTTGTCTCGTAGGAATGTAATGAGCATTACTTGTCAAAGGCAGAAGTTGGATTGCTCTCCTGCTGTAGCATTTAGCTGCACCTGTAAAGCTTTTTTCACACTAACACTGCAGCCCTGGACTTCTGTGGACCTTACCTGGCTGTATGATCAATAAGCTGTACGATTGTTTCATGTCGAATCAAACTGATTTAGAAATTAAACAAACTTTATGTTGTCAGCAGTGCACATTTGTGATCAGATTGAGCCCAAGAACAGAGTAAGTAATTGTCTGGAAGAGTTCACAGGCTACATGTAACCTGTCCTGCCTGCTAGAGGCTCGACCCAGGTATCCCCACTTCATGTGTGAAAATGAACACATTCAAGACTGTTTCTAAACTAAAGACCCTGATAATTACAGGTAAAATTAGTTTTTCACATATTATATTATATTATCGTGGTCTACCGCTTTTCCGGGGTCCGGGTCGCGGAGGCAACAGTTCGAGCAGAGAAGCTCAGACTTTGCTCTCCCTAGCCACCTCCTCCAGCTTTTCAGGGGGGACACCAAGGTGTTCCCAGGCCAGCTGGGAGACATAGTCTCTCCAGCATGTTATGAGTCTGCCTTGGGGTCTCTTCCCAGAGGGACATGCCCAAAACACCTCAAGCAGGAGACATCCAGGAGGCATCCTGATCAGATGCCTCAACTGGTTCCTTTCAATGTGGAGGAGCAGCAGCTATTTTATTATATTATATTAAATCAATTATATTATTTAAATTAAATTTACATGTAATAAATATTGCCTTTACAGCTAAAAAATCTATAACTTCTGTTAAAGCAAATACTTTATAAACATGAATTGTACTTTTATGACACTTTGCTTCTAGTGTACTCAACACACTTGGAACAGGCCTCATTCACACTCCAATGAATGCATCTGGAGCAATTTGGATTCAGTGTCTTGCCCAAAGACACTTCGGCATGTAGACTGGAGAAGCCAGGAATTGAACCACCAACCTTCCTATGAGAAGACAACACTCACTACCTCCTGAGCCACAGCCATTGAAAGTAGTAGCTTGTTACTTGGAAACACATGGATTCAAGCTTAATCTGATTCATGGTTTCATGGTGGACATTTGCATAACAGGAAAAACTAAAATATTTGATGAGACAGGTCTCTTAAAGAACATATTAAATTAAAAAAAAAAAACTAATAAAAAAACCTTGGCACAAATAGAGCTTAGGCCCAAAAATAAAAATAAAAAAAAATATGTGTGAGAAATTATGTTCAGTGTGCACTGGGGCCGAAACAAGTCCCATTGTATCTTCACCTTCCTTTAATACACATGAAAGGTTTGGTGAATCACTCTGGAGGATGCTTTGATTAGTCTTACTGTATGCACACTTAATGATACCACCAGTATAAATTTGTACAATATGCATAGTATGTTCCAGCAATTATTTTTCTAATTATAAGCAAAGATACTTTTTGAAATGTGAAGAGAAATTGTTAAGGACATGGAGTAAAACTTCATTCTCAACAGACATGATTCACCAACCTCAGGCTTCCTGTACTGCTCTATATTAACAGTGCAAGACAACACAGATCTGTTTTTTTGCCTGCTGCTATATGACTCATATTTTTAAAGAAGAACAAATGTTGAAAATAATAATGTGAAAAGTTCAGTATCTATTTCTCTGGGCCTGATAGACTAATCTGTTTGGAACTGGTCCTTACTTTGGTAATGCTGACTTTGTGGTCAGTTGGCTCCCCTGATTAGATCAAATAATGTTGTATTTCACAATAACACCACGTTGCTGATTAAGTTCACTTAGACTGTGCAACCATAGCTCCTCCCACTAACGTAAGCTAGCTAAGCAGTGTTCCCTGTTTGTCAAAAACTAGTCCCTCTAGTACTGAGCACCAAAACGTTCTGTTGAGAAAGTTTTTGATCATCTAAAAACAAAGCTCTTTCTGTAATATCCTTGATCCAAATGTGATAAATATCTTAGCCTCCCAGGGAACCTGTGTTAATTTTATGTTCTGAGAATAGGGTTTTCTTTGTGAAGTCAAGCTTTTCATTATTTTGCAAACAGTTTTATTGCATAATCCAGTAATTTGCTGCTACTGATGGAGCTTAGAACTGCGAGATCTCCCCAGTTTTCTAGACATTGTTGCTGAAAATAAAGTTATCTCAAAAATAACTCAAAATTAGAAAATTATACACTTCCACAGCAGTACTGGCAACTTGTAGAATTATTGTACTTTTCTGGATTTGTCTAAAAAGTATACAGTATTCATTCCACTATTTGAGTCTAAACTAAACAGTGCCTTCAGATTATGTAACTATCATTTCCAGTGATAGTTACATAATTTGGCAACTTGACTGACAAAGCTATAGGAAAATGTGGTTGCAGTATCAATACAAAGTTAAAATATTTAAAAAGGCATTCTGAAAAAGAATTGATTTGAACTGTTGCTCTGTTCAGTGCAAACTGGATAAAAGTGTCAACAGAAAAGATAAAAGAAACAAGGAATGGCTGTGGGTGTAACATGAACAGTTAGATTTTTAAGCCCCCTGTTAGGAGTGAGTGGAGGTTCATTATAAACAATCAACCATCTAGAGTTTCCTTTTAATTTCTACTTAAGAAATAGTTTGTATTAAGCAGTGACCGGAAATTTCAGTTGCTGCTTGATACAAGTTAAGAAATTATAAATGCATTTATAGACTATTTGTTAAAATATTTGTATCGAATCACAATAAAATATTTACTCTCGGCTGCTCCCTTGTGTTCTCTGCAAGGGGTCACCACAGCGGATTAATCTGCATTGGTAATTTGGCAGAGTTTTTACAATGGATGCCCTTCCTGACGCAACCCTCCATGATGAGAGGGGAATTTTTGCTTGTAAGGCAAATGTGTAAACCACAACACTACGGGGGACACCTTGTATTGAAGGGCACTGAAAGGGCTCAAACGTAATTTTAATCAAATTATGAATAAACAATAAAATTAATCTGATCAGTTTGTTCAGTCTTGTTATAATTTTATCCATAACTACCCTAGATGATAAATATTTTCTCACGTGTTCATAACAATGACTGAAGGTAACCAATAGCAGCAACCAAAACAGAATAACAGCAATAAAGTATAAAAGGCTTAAATGTGGATGTAGCTCTAGAATCTGAACAGTTGGCTCAACTGCGGGATAAATTAATTTCTCTCAATCAGGTGGCATTTTGTTCATCTTTGGAGCAGTGTTTGACCTACCTACCAAGAAATGAGTCATGGTTAAGGGCTGTCACCTTGCTTATTCATTCTCAACTCCTCTAATTTGAGATCCAGCTAAGGGATATGCCACCTTCAGAAAAGTCGTCCCAATTCTCTCCTGTGGGATACAGCTGAGAAGGCAAGTATAAAAGACATTACGTGTGTGAAAGGTAGCTTTGCTGGGTGGTGCATGGAGAAAATTTCTTCTGCCAGTGTCTGAAGTATACATTACTAAGAGTTATTCGATATAATGCTGCAGTTAAGGTTGTACTTCTATGTTAAGGTTGGGGGTGAATAAAAAATAAAGTTCCACATTAATTTCTGTATGTTTTCCTGCCGCTGTAAATCTGGAATAATTTGCAAATACCAAAAACTTATTTTGTAATTGTATTAATTAATAACATTGTGTTAACAAAACAGAAAATGCTGTTAGTTATTGTTAGTTTGCATCACGAGTACATACCTACTGGAACATTTTAATAGACTATCTTTATAGGAGGGAAAGTGATTATAGTTATTATAAGGTAGTTTTACAATGTTTTACATTCTTTTGTTTGAATCTGCCCCAGCTAATGGCTGAATGGATGTGCATTCGAGATAAAGGCAAATGATGCTACCTGCTGGGTGTGACCAGAGCAGGGCAGAAGGAAGTAAGTCTTTGACTTCACATAGTCAGGTCTACAGCTCCACCAACACTATTCTTATGTTTTAGACAACCCTTAGTCAATGTTTACTATGCTTATTTTCAATTCACTTTGAATTCCTGGATCCTGTACGTGTCTATTTAAAATAAATATTGTTGTTTTTCTCAGCAACAACACTGCTCTGTGGACCTTGGATTACATTGTATGTGAACAGTCAGACATTTGATCAGCCACTACAACTGGTTATCAGAAGGACATTGAACAACTACTAGAATCTTTGTCTACAGACTTACAAACTGCACTCTGTTTTATTATTTGTACAGGAAGACTATGACCTTCATCAAGACAATTGCACTCACTGATGTTATGCTAATCATTTAAAAATCATTCTGGATTGAATCTTGGCATTCCCAAAGATTTCAGCCACTTATTGATAAGGCACAAGAGTGAGGACTGTTGAGGAGCTACATACAATTGTTGAACTGTAACTGCATATTACAGCCATACTTAATGTCAAAGTAATACTGATGTATCATCTGCAATGAACTGCTCACACTTTATGTCCAACGCAAACACTCCAGTGCCAATGTGGAAAGTAGAGGGTAACCATTATGTAGTGAGACAGTTCTAAACGAGTGAATGAGTGTAGCATGTATTTTTTTGGTGTAAAACATGACTAATACTGACTCACTTGTAGGGTTTCCTGTACATGTTTTAATCATTTTCTACACTTGCATATTTGATTTCCAAGAATTCTAAATTTAAAATAAAATCTCATATAATAAGCATAATTACAGAGTAGATAATTTGCAGCTAAACTGTTCAAATAACAAAAGTAAATGAGGGAGGTGTGAAACAAGTGGAATTATAAAGCTAAATTATTTATCAAATGAAACTAAGTAAAACAGGGGTATATACAACAAAATTGAATGAACTGAGGAATGGATAACACAGAAAAGAAGATGAATTAGTATGAGCACTAAATATTCAAAGGCAAACAGGCAAAATAGAAGATTAAAACATTAGAAATTTCTCATTAATGGTGGTACATTTATCAGTTATTAGCAGGATAATCAAAGAAACTCTATTATAGGCTTCTGATTCAAGTTATTTTTCCAAAGCCGAATTCCCAACAGTAAATACAAAAGGTCTGTCAGCAATAAGCAATATGGTTTATGTGCTCACAATATCAATACCTGAAATAAAATGTGAAATATTAGTTGGCTTTGTTTCAGTTAAAAAATTATGAGTACATTCCCACTTGCTATTCAACACATTTTTTTCAAAATGTGCTTTGCTGCACTTACAGTTGTAAAACTGCTTATCTTCAGGCTAGAACTGATTCACACAGGCAGTGCAGAAAAGAAGTATATGCCACAGGTGATTACTGGAGCTAAGGGGTGTGTCAACTTCTCTCCTTCAACTTTGGCCCTTGTTCTGAAGCAGGCATTTAAGGCAACGAGCGGGAGTTGGCGCCACAGGTTGAGCACTGGGGTTAGATGTCGGAAGCGTTGGTCTCTTCTGGCTTAGAGGCGTAGGTCTGTGCAAGCATGCAAAATTGGCTGTGAGTTCAAAGAGAATCACTGAGAGCAGAGAGTTGAGGTGAAACCTGTTATTTCTCTCGCTCCTTTTCTCCCCCTCTCTCTGTTTGATTCTAACTCCCTCTCTCAAGCCTTTTCTAATGATGACTCTATCTGCCTCCCACTGGAAGGCAGAAGAGCAGCGGCCTCGGGGCCTGCGGTACTGAGGTATCAGCATCGCAACTCATACTTTCCTCTATCTATGCTTTTCATATCAGCCCTCATTGAGCTATTTAGCCTTGAATATATGTGAGCAGAATAATTTAAGGATTTCAAGAATTATGTCTTAAACTTGACCATAATTTCATAGTTTTTCTACTTTCTTGAAAGCTGTAAAATGAATATGGCTATGAATGCTATATTTGGGGGTAGCTGATGAAATAGCACAGCAGGAAAAAAAGATCTGTATACATGAGGTGATTTATTTTACTCTATTTTTTAAAAAGAACAAACTGGAGAAGGACAAACCCTTTGCAAAGTTGGTGTGACTTGCGAAACAGAAAACAAAACCACCTTTTCACATATAAGATGACATTTACTGTACACACAAAACATTGCCTGATTATCCTTCTTCTTTGTAGAACTGCATGTATTTAATGTTTCAACATGATGCTTTTTTCCACCTGCCACCAATTAGCTCCACCACAACAGTGTAACATGAAGATCCCATCCTACTCAGTGCAGGTGCTCCAATCAGCCAGCACAACTCACAAGGGCAACAACAAAGATGAGAGCCCTCACTACCTTTCCACCCCTAAGTACTGCCTATTATGCCTGTTTGAACAAATGACCACACTAAAATTTTCCCCATCTACCAACCATATACTAGTGATAGCATTACAGACTGCATGATTTTACGGTCAGTAAAAGAATGAGGGCATTTGAAATTTATGGGTATTTTTTCTTTCAAGAGCATGGTGTTTTTGCAATCAAGGAAATGGTGTACTAGAGGTGTCACGATGTGCCTCCCCTGTTCAAATAGGTTTGTGCCAGGCCAGTCACATCTGTATCCAGTTGGAGGAGGGTATGATACAATGACTGATATCTCGTCACGATGTAGTCTTTCTACTTTTTGTCCAATCATTCAGTACTACATGACACATTTCACTGCTCTAGTTGACTGTATGCCTGTCCACTTGGTTGCAAAGACATTTTGGTGTGCGGTAACTCATACGATGCTGTCCCTCTTAAGCCTCTAAAATAATTCCGACTGGTTGAGGTACGCACTGTAAGGTGATATAGAGCACCACAACGCTAGTCCTTTAGGTCTACTGAGTTGCAAGGTAAGGCATCCATGGACTGGACTTATTTTTCCCACATGTGATCTGAAGAACTTTAACTCCTTAAACATTTTTTCACGTTCCTCAAACCATTCTTGAGCATTATTCTATCCATCAAGGAATACCTTTGCCTTGAAGGGGTATATGGTTTGCAACAATGTTTACGTAGGTGGAGCATGTTAAAACAATATTCCCATGAATACTAGGACCCCATTCTTCCCATAGCACAGAGTGCTGCCATCTCTTCCCCAGGTAAATGATGCCCAGGGCTGTCCACATGGTGTAAAAGAAAAAGTGATTCATCAGACCGCCTACCTTTTTATCTTACTCACCTCTGCAGTTTTGATGCTCATGTGACCATTGTAGGGGCTTAACTGTAGGTGGTGGACAGGGATCAGCATAGGCACTCTGACTAGTTTGCAGCTGTGGAGCTCTATAGTCAGTATGCTGCAATGCACTATGTGTTATGACACCTTATATATAATGCTGCAATTTATGCTTCAGCAATTATTCTATCATTGCCAGCATTAAGGGTTTTTTTTTTTTTTTTAGCAATTTGTGCTACCACAAGTTTTCTTCAGTCTTTGCTCCCAATTGTTTCTTGGATGACCATGACTTCACCTATTGTGGTCTGTCCTTGGACAACCACTTTAGGTACAAATCATTGCATACTGAAAAAAAAACCCAAAACCCACAAGACCCAGAATTTGGCCCTCATCAAATTTGCCCAAATCCTTTTGCTTGCCCATTTTCCTACTTCCAAAACATTATTTTCAAGAGTTAATTGTTTACTTGCTGCCTGTGCTGCCACCCCACAGGTGCCTTTTAAAAAATAATCTATGCTATTCACTTTACCTGTTAGTTGTCATGGTTCCCCCCTCTCTGCCTCCCTCCTCTGGTTTCCTTGTCTTCGTCCTCGTCCCTGGCCCTTGATTTTCCCTGATCCCTAGGTGTCCTCGTCAGTAGGTTTTGTCATAGTCTTATTTTGATAGTCTGTCTGGTCCTCAGTGCTTCCCCTCCTTCTGTCTCAGCTGTTCCCCGTTACCCATTGTTCCTGTGATTGGTTGTCCCTGTCTATTTAAGTTCAGTCTTCCTGTCTACCTGTGTCGCGGCATTGTTTATTCATGTCTAAGTTATGTCTCATTTCTGGCTAACTCATCCTCGAAGATTCATTTGTTTGTTCCTTTGTTTTTCCTCAAGTCATGTTTTGCCACGCCAAGCCATGTTTCCTCACGTCTAGTTTTGGTTTCACGCTCCTGGATTCCTGCTCAGGTCTGTCACTGTTTGAGTTCCAACGTTTGACAATAAAGCCCTTTTCGGTTCAGCCACGTCTCAGCGGTCTGCATTTTGGG
>VUQH01038553.1:8233-21869 GCA_015106775.1 Etroplus canarensis | reverse complement strand
TTAGAAATGAATACATCAGAGGGACAGCTCATGTTGAGAAGTTTGGAGACAAAGTCAGAGAGGCAAGGCTGAGATGGTTTGGACATGTTCAGAGGAGGGATAGTGGATATATTGGACAAAGGATGTTGAGGATGGAGCTGCCAGGCAAGAGGAAAAGAGGAAGACCACAGAGAAGATTGATGGATGTAGTGAAGGAGGACATGCAGAGGGTTGGTGTGAGGGAAGAGGATGCAAGGGATAGGGTGAGATGGAGGCAGATGATCCGCTGTGGCGACCCCTAACGGGAGCAGCCAAAAGAAGAAGGAGAACCTGCTTTTTGTCAGTGTGTTATTGCACATTTGGCTTTATTTGTCTTGAACTTATTTCCCACTAATATAATGTACCTGGGAGCTGGTCCCTTGTAATTTCCCCAGGGGGTCGTCACAGTAGATTTGGCAGAGGTTTTACACGGGATGTCCTTCCTAACCCAACCCTCCATGGTGTGAATGGCTTGTGTCCCCACCTGGAATCAAACCAGGGACCTTTTGCTTTCAAAGAGAATGTTAAAAATGGAAAATTATAGCTTTGATTAAATACTATAAAAATAAGCACAAATACATTCCCCCTGCATGACAAATGAAAAAAAGCACTGCTAGAAACAGTATCTTAGAAACTTAACAACAAAATTCCAAAAATGTTGGGATGCTGTGTAAAATATAAATAAAAACAAAATGCAGTGTTTTGCAAATTTCATACACAAAAGCATATAGAAAAAATACCAAATACATAATCATGGCCCTGTCCCAACTTTTGTTATCTTGCTCCTATCAAATTCCAGATGAGCTAGTATTTTTCATGAAAAAGTAAAATGTCTCACTTTCAGCATTTGATATGTTTTCTACGTTGTTTTGTGAATAAAACAATGGTTTATGGGATTTGTGAATCATTGCATTTTGTTTTAATTTAGATTTTACACAGCATCCCAACCTTTTCAAACTGGGGTTGTAATTTATTTACTTTACTAATATTATATATTGTCAATACTGTTTTCAAAGCAACCACAACTGTTATTCAATATTTATTTTAAAATTTGGTTCATGAGCAATTTTTCACGTTTTATTTTGATGGGTAGTCCCGGAAATGGTAGCTCTAACGTATTTCCATATTTGACATGCAAGAACCCCGGGTAGGATTAAAAGTGATTGCTGTAGTATTTGAACTGCTTTACTACTCTTTGCTTTATTCTCTATTTTGAATAACTGCTGATGTATATAAAAATATGCCTCAGTGTTCAATAAACAATGGTGTGAACAGCTTTTTCTGAATAAGCTGCTTTGTTTCAATGCCTATCTAAATGTAATTCATCATATCTATCCATCTATCTATCTCTGAGAAGAGGTTAATGAATAGAGACTGCACCAAAACGAACATGATTTGGGTCAATATGTGGACATTTTAATTTGAAAAAATAAAACAATCTCTCCAACTTTTAACTGTACAGATATTTACTTTGGCAATCTTATTTTTCATGAGTACAAACACTGATGCCTCAAATGCAAACAATAAGGAAACATTTACAGTAGAAACAGAACACACATATGCATATTTTACATTATCTTACAGTTTAACCTGAGTATAACAGATAGGCAGGAAGTTATACCAGTACATTTGCTACAGGTTGTGGTTTATTAAAAGCTTAGAAAAAAATATTTTAGGTGTCTCCATTAAAATTAAATGAAGAAACACCTGCTACAAAAGTAAAAAAACAAAAACAAAAATTTTTTATAACATTTTAGAGGAGAAGTGCACATAAAACTGAAAAAAAAATTCAGGCCTCTAATCAGTCTGCATCAGCAGATGTTTTAAAACTTACAATGAAAGCCCAGCCCCCCTTCTTTATTTTATCATTTTTTAAAACAGAGATCTTAAACTTTTTTTTTAACTGCTTGTGTGCCAAACAGCAAGTTAAAATTAACACTGTTGTTTACTTGGCTGTCTTTAAAATAAATGCAGACTGACATGCTGGTTCACATGGATTTGTACATTTCAGCTCTTGACCTGTCTGCAAATAGAGGCCAGTTGGTTAATGCAGCTACTGACAGCCGGAGGGACGCGTTCAGATGTTTCTCCTCTCCATCCTGCAAGAGCTTCCAAGGCTTGTTTGGGGTTACATGGAGACAGGTCATAGATGCAGTAGATGGCTGCTAACTGCACCTCCCAGGGAACACCTTGTAGACAAATGACATAACGTAATTAGAACTGTTAATAGAAATATTTCTAAAGGTAGCCTTTTCAGTCATGTCAGAACATTACAGGGACTTTTAGCTTAAACAGCAGTTAAGATAAATAAATACACTGCTCAAAAAATTAAAGGAACACTTTGAAAACACATCAGATCTCAATAAGAGAAAAAAAATTATGCTTAATACCTATACTGATATGGGCTAGGTAATGTGTTAGTTTTGATGGAAATGAAAATTATCAACCTACAGAGGGATGGATTCTAAGATACCCTGAAAATCAAAGTGAAAAATTATGCCAGGCTAGTCCATTCTGATGAAATTACATTGCAGCAACTCAAAAAGCTACTCAGTTTGTATGGCCCTGACGTGCTTATATGCATATCTGACAACGCTGGGGCATGCTCCTAATGAGATGACGGATGGTGTCTTGGGGTGCAACCTGGTGGCGCCTGATGGACCAAAACCTAATGTCCCAGAGGTGTTCTATTGGATTTAGGTCAGGTGAGCGTGGTGGACAGTCAGTGGTATCAAGTCCTTCATCCTCAAGGAACTACTTGCATATTCTCGCCACATGAGGCAGGGCATTGTCGTGCACCAAGAGAAACCCAGGACCCACTGTACCAGTGTAGGGTCTGGCAGTGGGTCCGAAGATTTCATTCCGATACCTAATGGCAGTCAGGGTGCTGTTTCCCAGCCTATAGAGGGCTGTGCATCCAACTATGGCTATGCCTCCCCAGACCATCACTAACATGCCACTAGACTGGTCATGCTGAATGAAGTTGCAGGCAGCATAACATTCTCCACGGCTTCTCCAAACCCTTTCATGTCTGTCACATATGCTCAGGGTGATCCTGCTCTCATCTGTGAAAAACACAGGGTGCCAGTGGCAGACCTGCATATTATGGTATTCTGTGGCAAATACGAATCATGAAGTCTGTTTTTTTTAATCATTTACACCAGTGGCCTGCAGGAGGTAATTTTGTAGAGGTCTGACAGTGCTCATCCTGATCCTCCTTACACAAATGAGCAGTTATCAGTCCTGCTGCTGGTTTAAGGACCTTTACTGATCTACCACCAAAATGGTCACGCTGAATGATGCTACAGGCAGCGTAATGCTCTCCACGGCTTCTTCAGACCCTTTCACGTCTGTCACACATGCTCAGGATGAACCTGCTCTCATTTGTGAATAGCACAGGGCAATTTTGGTATGACAAATACCAATCGAGCTACACAATGCCAGGTAGTGAGACAGGGCTCACTAGAGGACAACAGTCCCCCACCCAGGCCACCCTCATGAAGTCTGTTTCTGATTGTTTGGTTAGAGACATTCATACCAGTGGCCTGCTACAGGTCATTTTGTAGCACTGTGGCAGTGCTCATTCTGTTCCTCCATGCACAAAGGAGCAGATACCAGTCCTAATGATAAGTTAAGGACCTTCTACGGTTCTGACCAGCTCTCCTAGAGCAACTGTCTGTGTCCTGGAATCGCCTCCATGCTCTTGAGACTGCACTGGGACACACAGCAAACCTCTGGCAATGGCATGCATTGATGTTCCATCCTGGAAGAGCTGGACTGCCTGTGCAACCTCTGTAGGGTACCAGTACTGCTACCAGTAGTGACACTGACCCTAGCCAAATGCAAAACTAATGAAAAAGTCAGAAAAGATCAGGAGAGGAAAAATTTCAGTGGTCTCCACCTGTAAAACCCTTCCTGTTTGGGGGTTGTCTCATTGTTGCCCCTCTATTGCACCTGCTGTTGATTTCATTAACACCAAAGCAGCTGAAAGTGATTAACAAGTCCCTCTGCTACTAAAACGACCAGATCAATATACCTGAAATTTAACTGACTTGATGATATACTCTGATTAAAAAGTGTTCCTTTAATTTTTTTGAGCAATACAGAAACAAGTAAATGTGGTTTAACATCTTTAAGAAATCTTGGATAAACCCACATAAGCACTGTAGACTTATATCTAAAATTAAAAAGATCACAGATGTTTCCAAAATCACGTTCAGTGAAAGGCAGAGACTTCTGAGCTGCAGGCAAACTGAATCAGTTTATATTTACTGTAGTGTATCATATTTCCTACCTTCAGTCAGTCCGTGCTTCCCAAATGTATTGATGACATTGGCAATAGTGACCACAGACGCAACGCACCTCTCTTTCAATCCCAGTTGACCAAGGTGTCCTATATATTAAAAAAAAGACAATGTAATTTGTGCATGGTTTCTGGTTATAAAATAACAAATTGATTCAGATTATAATTGATACCCAAATAAAGTTACACAACTGACCTATGAGCCGGAGTACAGTGGCAACAGTCACATCAGAGATGGGTTTTTGTTGTTCTCTTGGCTGTGCCACCCAAGTGTTCATTAGTGGCCACAACTCTTTGCTGTCAAAGAAAGTGAACACATTAACACAAGCTATGTGGCTTGTATAAATCAAGAGCCTTGTTTTACATGGTTGTTTACATTTTCTTCACAAGTTACTCTTTCATTTTCATTTAATTGTCTTCCGCTTATCCAATTCAGGGTCACACGGGGGTTTAACACCCTGGACAGGTCGCCAGTCTGTCACAGAGCCAACAGAGAGACGGACAACCATTCACACCTACGGTCAATTTAGAATCGCAAATTAACCTAAACAATTTGCATGTCTTTGGACTGTGGGAGGAAGCCAGAGCACCTGGAGAGAACCCTCGCAAGCACGGGGAGAACACGCAAACTCCACACAGAAGGGCCTAAGCTGGTCGGCCGCTGGATACGAACCTGGACCCTCTTGCTGTAAGGCAATAGTGCTGCCCTGCACAAGTAAGTAAAAAGCAAAATACATTCACGTAGTAAATAACTTACCCTAGTACATTATCATAGGTCCACTTCCACTTCTTGTTTGTGCAAAGAAGGTGTAGTGTGTAGACATGTTCCCAAGCCTCGGCTCCTAGATCGTCACCGTATCGACTGTGCTTTGTGAAAGAAAAATTTGACCCTGTCCTGATCTCAGACAGAGTTCGGGAGATCAGTTCATCAATGTCAAAGGGAGGACTCTGCAGTGATATGGGAAGAATACGTTTTAGACAGCATACACCAGTTAATGGAAAGTGATGAAAGATGGCAAATAGGAGATTTTATTTTTTATATATTTTATATTTAGACAGACAGGTGACAAAGGAAAAAACCAAACCCTTTGGATTCCTACAGTAAAGGGGGTGACATTTTTTTAGGGTGGAGGTTGGTTTGGAGCAGTGGTTCTCAAACTTTTCTGGTATGCCACACTTTAAAAGCTGAAAACCCATAATCACCATCAATAAAAAAGATCACGTTGAATTTTACTTAAATAAAGGATATATATATATATCAATCATCAGCCCAACAGCATCAGCAAACTCTTATTTCTTTTTCCTTAAAAAAAAACATCATATCTATTCACCTTAGTTTCACTTCATACTTTAACCTGGTTTCCTGTGCCCCACAGTTTGAGAAAGACTGCTTTAGAGGGAAGGGCCACTGTGAATTCATAAAAGGTTGATCTGAATGATTTGGGGGTTTGGTGTTAACCGAATGGTTTGATGATAATGTGAATTATATACTATAACTTATCGTCTGATCTCAACACAGTGGACGCCTGTAGGAGACTTTGAACTGAACTGTTCAGCTTGTAAATTGGTAGTGGAAAGGTATGGCACTTTTCATCATTAGAAATTCATCAAATGAATGAATATCTTTAGGGATGATGGTATTGAATCTCTTTATTACAGTTCTAGAGACTCGTACAATCAATGGCAAGGTGGACTGAAACTCTTCTAATTTTCCTTTGTCACCCATGTTCAGCAATTTAACTAGTAGTTTAATTTAGTAGTAAACAATGACCACTGGAGGTATTTTAGAACAAACTAGAAGTCTCTTAAACAATATATACAATATCAAAAATGCAGAACTTCTTGTCTTAATCAAAAATACCTTGTCCCAACCAAGAAATGCTGAAAGGCAGCTCAGAAGCCCTTCTGGTGCTTTCAGTTTGGTGATGGCATGAATGGCTTGGCACAGAGAACTAGTGTGTGTCAGAAGGGTGGGCCAGGTTGTCACCATAAACAAAACCAGCTTAGCAGAGTCTGGGAAATCTGAAAGAATGATGAAATAAAATTAATTACAATAAAACAGTACAACTAAGCTTAAGTGGTAAGTTCACCCTCTACACCACAGACTTGAGCTACTGCACAGACACTTGCCACCTTCAGAAAATTTCTGATGACTCTGCAGTAGTGAAGTGTAGAGAGGGTGATGAGGAAAAGTACAGGATGGTAGTCGTGTCATGAGATGCTAACAGAACCATCTGCAGCTTAACATGACAAAGACTAAAGGACAGGTTGTGGACATGAGAAGGACAAAAACATCAGTGACCCCTGTTTCCATCCATCGGGTTTGCGGGGAGATAGTGGAAGACTGCAAATACCTCGGTGTTCACATTGGCAATAAACTGAACTTCATTAAACACACAGAAGACATCTACAAGAAGAGCCAGAGCTGTCTCTATTTTCTGAGACAACTCAGGTCCTTCAATATCTGCTCAGGATGTTTTATGAGTCTGTGGTAGCCAGTGCCATCCACAACGTTGGAGTGTGCTGGAGCAGCAGACCGAGAGCAGTGGATGTCAACAGACTCAACAAACTGATCCACAAGGCCAGTAACGTTTTGAATGTGCAGCTTGACTCTGACAGCGGTTTTAAAAAAGGAGGGTGCTGTCCAAGTTAAGGACAATACTGGACAATCCTTCATACCCTCTCCAGGACAGATAGAGGAGCACGTTCAGCAGCAGACTCATTCCACCACGATGCACCACAGAAAGCCACAGGAAATCATTCCTACCTGTAGCCATCAGATTCTATAATTTCTCCCTGTGAGGCACCTTAACTAGATTCTTTCTATCGCCATATTTTTTACATACTGCACACAGTGTTTAACTTTGGAGTTATTTATGTTACATTTGAACATAATACATACATGTTGTATATTCAGTCTTTATTTTTCTGCCCCTAGATTTACATTTATATAACTGCGCATCTGTAACAACAACAAAATTTCCCCCTTGGATTAATAGAGTATATTCTGATAAGTCACAAGTTATAAAATTAAAGAGTTTTCTTTGTTTATTTAGTTCATTTCCATGCTGATTGTAACTGTGTTTTCCTTTTAAAACCTAACCTAACATAACTAAAATATAAGAGTTTCCTTTAAATCTCATTAGACCCAACATTTTCTTTTAAGTTTAAATGAAATTGTGTCTGCATGGCAAAGCTCTGTAAATGTTTGATAAGTACAGTATCACATAAATTGCAAACCTTCTATGAGAAGACTGTAGGCCAGGATGTGAGCCTTCTCCAGGTATCGCCTCTGTCTGCAGATCCCTGTGTAGACTCTGCAGAGGGCCTGCATGTAGTTTCTGCTCAGGTCCTTTTTTTCAGCTTTCAGTTTGTTCAGAATGGCCAAAATTATGTCATCCGCCTTAAGTGTAAAAGAAGAAAGAAAACAGAAAAACGTCAAACACCACACAAAACACAACCAACAATTCTTACAAGCCAAAGACAGGCATTTGCTTTTATACTTTGACAAGAGCTAGATGTGAAATACTTGCTTGATTTATTTGATGTAAAATTACCTTCAAACTGGGAATGAGTTCACAGATTTAATGAAAAAGGATTTAGCAAAAACAAATGTTGCAGCAGTACAGAGTAGGTGAAATAATCTAGTTTTCAGTCCATTATATACTCCTGCTCATTGTCTTTTGTTTCATGGGCACTACATCTGGTAAACATGAGACATCAAGGAAATATTTTCTTGCAATTTTCACCATATCAAAAATGATCCAAACTTGGCTTTTAAATACAAATCTGGAAATTAAGATGAAATGAAAAACCAATCTTGAGGTTCAATCCCATTATATGATAGTTAAGCATATTGCGCCTTTATTTTGGTTTTATTTGGTTTGGTTTTATTATTTATTAAACTACAACAATGGCATTTCAAATCAAGCATACGCCAAAGAATAGAAATCACCTGGAAATGTGAAAAGAAACTGCAAAAAGACCTGCAGGTCAACATTAAGCCAATTTATGGATGTCAAAAGTGTAAATGTTAAATACATAGGAACAATAAATAAGCATACTAACTGAATTGCTCTGGCAAACTTCAGAGATGACCTCCTTCTCCTCATCTCTTAAGACAGGCTTTTTGGGCAGGTTACCCACATATAGGTGGCTCTGGATCACAGGCAGCAGGTCAAAGCACTGATTTTCAATTTTCCTTAAGGAGTTAAGTATAAGATTTTGCTCTGAATGTTCTACAGCTTTAATGGGTAAAGAGGCTGCCTCAACTTTGTGCTGTTCCAGTCTTATAGTCTGAGTTGAAAGGGTGTCATCTACACTTTTTGAAGAGGAGGAAGACACCTGCTTGTGAGTCACACCAGCAGGGCTGGTTTCAAGCCTGAGACATTTACTGCTTCTAGGCTGCGGCACACTCGTGGCAGGCCTCTTTTCTCCCCTCATTTCAGTCTTTGTGAAGGCAGTTGAAGTGGAATTTATTGTTTTAAAGCTAGACATTTGACTGTCGGCTGTGGGTAACGTTCCACTCTCTGCTGAACAAATACTGAGGTTAACATTGCCTCTAAGAATGCTCAGAGTCCGAGCACGGGCAGAAAGCTGTGGATACATGGTATCGAGAATCCTCATGGAATTCTCCTGAGATGGACTTGTAGATGATGATGGAGAAGAACTCAGTGCTGTCATGGGCAGGCGACCAGGGACTGGCAGAGCATGTTTTGGAGTGGCAGAACCAAACTGAAGTGGCGATGAGGGGACTCCATTTGGAGGGACCGGGCTGTTTGTGGATAAAGAACTCAGCTGATGACGGTTTGGTGTCCTGCAAGCCTGAGTAGGAGAAGTAGGTGAATCAATTCTATCCATGGGTGAGGGAAATAAAAGTTTCCCTATAGCCTGCCTTGGATTGATTGATCTGTTCACTTTCGGGGGTGTGCTCAGGGGGGTCAGGAGACGAGGAAGAGGAGGACCCATTTCATCGCGAACATTGTTTAAACGCTCTGGGGTTTGAGGTGTGCTTGAACTTTCTGCTAAGTCAGGTTTTACTTCTCTTGTCAAATTTTCGAGGACTGCTGTAGAGGACTCCAAACATTTATTCTGTCCTTTTGTGGCAGCTGGATTCTGAATTAAGGGAGCAGTACCACCTACAATTATTTTGTCCTGAGGAAGCTCTTCAATAGCCTTATTGGTGATGCCTTGTTCCTCTAAACTGAAAGGAGGGATTTCTTTATTTGCTGAAATGTTTTCTGTGTTGACATCAATATTCAATAATCCTGCGTTTGGTTGAGTTTCCAAAGCTTGCAGCTTTACAGTAGATAGCAGACACGATGGACTCAACTGCCTGGAAAGAGAATGCCTATTTTCTTTCAAAGATTTACAGTTTGCAGTACTTGTATCTTTAGACTCAGACATTGCGTTTAATGATGTAGTACTACCCATGTGTATTTTGTGCTGAGGCAGGTCTTCAGCAGTAGCTCTTTCAAGGATGCTTTCTTCCTCTAAATTCAGACAAGGAGCTAGTTTTTTTGTTGAGATGTGTTCTGTGTCATTCTGTTTTCCTGGATATGGTTGAGTTTCCATAGGTCGCAGCTTTATTCCAGGCAACAGACAAGAAGGACTTAACAGCCTGCAAAGGGAGTGTCCATTGTCTTTCCAAGATTTATAATTTACAGTATTTTTTTCTTGGGAGTTGGTCATTGTTTCTATGCCAACATTCTTTTTAGAAGATGTTTCATCATTTGCTTGACCATATTCCTGCACAGAATTGGACCTGTTGTCTTCTTTCTCTAACAGTGGAGACTTAGGAGGTGGGGCGATATTATCACCATTTGATGATGAAGGCAAAACTTTGCCATCATCTTCTCCAGTTCCCTGCGCAGTCTCGTCTTCCTTTCCAAGAAGTGTCATGGTTTCATCAATTCCCACTGTCGTTTCAAGATTTTTATTGAAGATACTACTGATGTTGTCACTGCTGTTTGAAGGACATGGAGGGTATTCAGGCATATTTGAGTCTTTGCAGACTGACTCTGTACTCTCCTGAGGTTTCAATGTAGTGGTATCTTGATTTTCCTCTCCTAAACAAGAATCCAGATCACTTTTTTCAATTTCAGAACCATTTTCTGTAGTAGCAGCCATGGTGTCTTTCAGAGAGTCACTGAACAATGAAGAAGTATTGACCTGTATGTCTTCAACTTCTGTAGAGATTACAGCAGCATCGCTTACTCTGGATAGCTCTTCACCATCACACGTTACTGTTTTTGTATCAGTAACGTCACTAGGGTTCATGTCTACATCCATACTTGTTATGGTCTCTGAATGATCTTCCTTTGCATCTCGTGCAGCATTTTCAGTTTCAGAGCTTCTGTGGACTCCACTGATATTGAGATCCACACTACAGGATGGGGCCAGACTTTCAGTAGGTAATGAAACAGCCTCAACCAATCCTGTAGAGTCTGATGTGGAAAAAGATGATGATGATGGTGATAACTGTTCAGTCAGCTTGTTGTTTTGAGGATGCATTTTTCTACAATCTTTAACGATTTTGTCATTAATTTTAGTGCTTTGTTCAAAGTCCTTTTCATTGGTAATTTCTCCCTCTTCTTGGGTTGTGACCACTCGCAAGTCTACATTCTCCTCCGTTTGAAGTGCAGAAGATTTTGGATTCGTTTGGCTTGACAGTGATGTTATTTTTAAAGGCTCCTTTTGTTGAAGAGGAGAGGTGTCCTCTGAGGGTTCAGTATGATTTTCATTTTCTCCATCATCCATCTTAATGGACTCCATCTCAGGATCCTGAAAGAAATAAGAAAGCAAAACTCAAATTTCTAAAATATCATGTTTAGTATGACCTGGGAGTGACAAGGTTTACCAGAAAAGTAGTTTTTCACTAAAAATATTTCTAGGGTATTCACAAATACTTGTTACTCTGTTAAAAACAGTCGATAATCACAGTACAACACAAAGTCAGTTAAACTCCATGGATATCAATCTGTCCAATTAGGAAGCATAAATCGTTGTGACTCTAAATCAAAGTGACAACAGCTGCACTGGAGAGGCAACAATGTGACACCCCCCAAAAGGGGAATGATTTTGCAAGTGGTGGCTCCTGATAGATTTTCTTAAGTTTTGCTTTTTGCTTGTATCCATGTCACTACTGGCAGTATGAGATAATGTATGGGTTTTACTCCTGTTGAAACATGGGATGGTGTCATGGCAATTCTCCTCCCAGACCTGGACCAGGGTATCAGTAAGCTCTTAGATAGCCTGTGGTGCTATTGGGCGGAGTTGGATGCACAAATACATTCCAGAAGTTCTCAACTGTAGTTAGGTCTGGGGAACGTGAGGGACAATAGGTGGTAGCAATGCCTTTGTCATCCAGGAACTGCTTACACACTCTCACCACATAAGGCCAGGCATTTTCCTGGACCAGGGAGAACCCAGAGCCCACTGCACAAGCATAAGGTCTGACAGTGCATCTGTGGTCATCATGGTACCTAACAGTAGTCAGGGTACTGTTGGCTAACAACACTGACCCCACTGCCAAAGAAGTCATGCTGGATGATGCTGCAGGCAGCATAACGTTTGCCACAGTAACTCCAGACTGTTTCATGCCTTTCTCGTGCGCTCAGTGTGAACCTACTCTCATCTATGAAGAGAATCAGGTGCCAGTTTCAGACCTGCCAGTTCTGGCATTCTCAGGCGAATACCAATTGAGCTGTGGAAACTTGAATGTGAGCACAGGTCTGACTAAAGGTTGTCAGAACCTCATGCTACCCTTGTGCCATCTGTTTCTGGGATTTTGGTTGGAAACAAGCCCATGAGCTCCTTGTGTCTCCTCCACACTCATGAGGCTGCTGGGACACATAGCAAACCTTCTTGTGACTACCTTTGCAACTTGGCTTGCAGGTACCATCTCATGCAAAGCACAGTGACCAAGACACTAACAACAAGCATAACTACAGAAATTTCATCCTGGAGGGATAAGGGGAGAGCAATGGGCTGTGGCCATCACCTGCAAAATCATTCCCCCTTTTGGAGGTTGTCATGTTGTTGCCTCTCTAGTGCACCTGTTGTCACTTTCATTTGCACCACAGCAAGTGGAACGGATTTACAATGGTTTATGCTTCCTAACTGGGCAGACTGATAACCCTGATGTTTAACTGACTTTTGTTATACAGTAATCATTCAGTGTTCCCTGGAATTTTTTTGAGCAGAGTAGTAAATCTTACTCAGAAAAGCCATACTTTGTAAATTATGTCAAATGATGACTATTGTAATTTAAAGTATTTTTACAGCCCCTAAATGTTTGAAATGTTCAATGAAGCAAACAGACCAACTAATGCTCAACAAAACACGCATTTCTTCACTGACTTTTCTTAACGCTTTTTTTGAATTGTAGTATAAGAATACCACATAATTTACTGCTTTAATATTAAATATACTAACAGGACCAACAGCACATTACTCAACAGAAATAACAAGCAACACCAAAAACTTTCCACATTAAATAAAATAAAATTCTCACCAAATCTGGAACTGGTGAAATGCTGGGAGGCATGGGTTTAAACATTTCAATTATCTCTTCAAGAGATAAGATGCCTGTGTCAGTAGAGGACTCATCAGTTTTGCGTTCCTTGGATGATCGCTTGCCCTTCTTTGGAGTACCCATATGCTTTCTTCCACTAGAGCACTGAATAGATGCTTTGTGCTTGATGGCATCCTGTGCACGAGGTGGTGGTTTTAATTGTGTACAAATTCCCTTCGGAGGTATGTGGTGACTGTGGGATTCACCAAACTCATGAGAAGGAGACGAGGACATATTACTGAGATGAGAGTGCAGAGTACTTTGTGGAGAGGAAGGAGGAAGTCGCATGTTATTGGAATCTGAAATTACAAAAAAAAGAGAGACCACTTCATTCGTATAGAACTGTACAATTGTTAAATTCTTCCTCTTCTTCTTTTGGCTGCTCCTTTGAGGGGTCGACACAGTGGATCATCATCTCACACTATTCCCTTGCATCCTCTTCTGTCACACTAACCCTCTTCATGCCTCTCTCATTACATCCATGGTCTTCGTTTCCTCCTGCCTGGCAGCTACATCTTCAACATCCTTTGCCCAATAGATCCGATATCCCTCCTCTGCACATGTTTGACTTTGTCTCCAAACTGCTCAACCTGAGCCGTCTCTCTGATGCACTCATTTCATTTCAATCCTGTCCATCCTAAGCAATTTCCCCACTGGGATTAATAAAGTATTCTGATTCTGATTCTAGTCACTCCCAGCAAAAATCTCAACATCTTCAATTCTGCCACCTCAAGCTTTGC